>JBBPBX010077427.1:5503-16873 GCA_038048925.1 Garcialebias charrua
TTTTGTACTAATATCCTGATGCATGCTCAATAATCCAGGTAGAAAAATCTAAAAAAGTTAAATCTGGTCCTCTGGACATTAAAAAAATGTAGAAACGTTTCGTATTTCCTCCAAAAGACTTCTTCAGTCTGAGGTGCTGTATTCAGCTCAGTTTTATAAATAGCACCTTCTCATAGTGGATCAACCAGTTTGCTGCTGACAGCCAAAACCAGCTGCTCACATGATCAAGGAGGACCATCAGACTAACGATGTCCAGAGGACCAGAGTTGACTATTTTTAGATAATTTGTACTAAATTATTTAGGACTGAATGATATTTAGATTGATGTTAATTGCACTTATTTAGACTCAAATTAATAAGTTTTCTGAGGACTATTGTTGTGAATCGGCGATGTATAATTTTACTTTTAATTTAAATTGTTAAACTCCCATAATTTTATTGTGTTTTTTTAAATATTCCGTAGGATTACAGTGTCCCCCAAATTGACCTGTTTGCGGAGGTGAATGGGATGGGGATGATGTCATCTTACTGTGACGACACCGTAGAGCTGGTCTCCTATGGGATCCCACCGACCACAGGCTCCGTCAAAGTTCACTCTGGAGTGTAAGTTTAGATGACAGTAAAGATGTACCAGAGGATTTCTGCACAATTTGTTGTCCGATCAAAACCTTTACAGAAGCAGATTGTTGCTAGAGATACTCTGATGCATGCTCAAGATGCTAGATATGTTTTTTTTGTTTTGTTTTTCATGTGGAAATACTGCCAAGGAAAGCAAACAGGAAATAGGGCAAAGGGCAAAAAAGGAAGTGGCTTATCAGAGTCAGAGTCAGAGAATCTTTATTGTCATTTGCACCGCATGTGGTACATGTGATGAAATGAGATTATGTACACAGTTTTTGTGTTAATATTCTTATATTAGACATGAGCAGGCAGGCTTAATTCTTTACAGCAGTTCTCAGTGTGAAATTCTCCATCAGTTTTTTCATGTGAACCTGTGTGGAGAATTTCTAACTCAGTATAAGCGAGCTGACAGAATCAACCCTAAAATATTTTGTCCACATTACCTATTATACACATATGAAAACCTACTGAGTTTTGCCTTATGGGTATGCACTACTTTAAGTAATGGTGGTAACTATGTTTAAAAGCTCACAGATGTACTGGGATTAATGGAAAAGTCTCTGTGAAGGAATGCAAACGACAGGCTGGAGCTTGTGGTTGTCACAGTTTTAGCTGCTCTAAATTACAGATGGTTAGCGCTTACATTTTTTTAATGGTTTAAAGAGTGAAAAAGGTTCTTGTATATCCTATCATTTGTTGTACTGTACTTTAATAATACAGTACAGTAATGTAAAATCAAGCTTCCTGCTTATCTTCCCCCTCCTATTTTTTCTTGTCATCGTGTCTGTTTTCAGGTGGCTGGTGTTTTCTGATCCAGGCTTTGATGGATTACTTGGAGTTCTGGAGGTTGGAGAGTATCCCTGTCCAGAGAGCTGGGGTTTTCCTGAACCCTTCATCGGCTCACTCAGACCTCTCCGAATGGTATGCTGGTCTGCATGTTTTCAGTGATGTTCATCGGTTGATTTGGTCTGACAACACGTGTTTTCATTCCAGGGAGCCATAAGGGTGGAGCATCCAACTGACGTTAAGGTCTGTGCTACATTAAACATCTTTTGCGCAGAAATGTTGAATTGGTGGCTTTGCTCAATTTAAGAAAGTTGGGGAAACTGCTTTTTGTTTAAAAAAAAAGTGTAACATGGAAGAGGAAGAAAAAAAATGTTTGGTGGATATGTGAAAAATATGGATCCCTGTGAAGGTTTTGACTGAAAATTTAAAGGATTTGCTGATGCTCAACAAGGGTTACGTTATGCCTTTTGAATGATGTTTGAACCCCTAACTAGTTAATACAATCTCATAACTAATCTAAAAAAAATTGCTTTTACTATTCAAGGGTTCTCAAGATACAAGTTAAGAAATCAGTCAATCCAATAATGTCCAACCATGAGTTCAACTCTTATATCTAGCCTTCTCTTTTCTCAATTTTCTTTTGGACAAATTAGTAAATTGCAAGAATATGGACTCGAGCTGCTTCTCAGTAGTTTTACTAAGATTTTCTGTCAAAGCAGAAGCACAACAAACAGATATTTATGACTAAATTACGACTAAACTCAACACTGAAATCAGGTCTGTGTCCAGATTTAAATTAGACTAACCAACCAGGCCACGTTTAACCCTCAACGTCTTGGTTGTTGCAGAACTTTCTGTTTAAAGGTTCAGTATGTAATTTCTGGAACACGCAAGGAACTTAGGAAAATTTTGAACAGAGACACGTTTCTGGTCCCTCCCCCTCAGAGCCATATATGGCTCTGTTACCCCTTGCTCTGCTGAAATTCAAATTCAAGCTCTGTTTTTATTGGCTGATTCAAATTCAAGCTCTGTTTTTATTGGCTGGTTACAAACTCTGTTTTTATTGGCTGGTTAACGGCGGTCACTGTGGCTTTTTAGAAATGCTTTTAGAGAAGCAAGGGGACAATAGTTTTTTTCAGAGATTACTTGTCTAAAATCAGTATGTCAGGAGGTAGTGACAGAGTGAAGAAATATGTTAAAAATATATTGTTAGAAAAGTTACATACAGCTCCTGGCTTTTATCATACTAATAATAAGTCATAATTGTTTCAAGATGGTTTTATCTCGTGAAAACCTTTTCACGTGGCTGGCAAATTATTACCAATTACTCTAAGCTTTTTTTTTAAACACCTTTCCTCTGGAAAAAGAAGTATCATGCCAAAGCACTGTCTTGTATTTGGTATGCTGACAGCTCTCAACTTGCAGACTGTACTTTGTACCTTAATGATAGACAGCTGAAAGATATCTTGAACATGTAAAAAGAATAGTGTCCTGTGTTCAGACAAGAATGGGCCAAAATGAAACAGCTCAGACACATTTCACACTAGAACGCACATTTTACTCATTTATTTCTGTCCAGGCTCTTGTGTTTGAGAACCCCAACTTTGGAGGAGAGTGTTTAGAGGTGGACTGCGACGTCTACAACTTGCTGGAGCAGGAAGAAAGAGGAACAGATGTAAAGAAAACACTTTCCACGGTTGGCTCAATGAAGATCCTTGGCGGGCTGTAAGTAACTGAAGCTTGGTGATCGCCAGCATCGATGAGTATTTGGTAAAACAGGCAGCAGCAAGTAAAGAGGCTGAAACTTCAATGTTTGAAAAGTGTTTTGTGTGCTTTTGCTTTGTTTGTAAAGCTGGGTGGGCTGTCAGGAAGCAGACTTTGAAGGGCAGCAGTACATCCTGGAGGAGGGGGAGTATCCTAACTGCAGTGAGTGGGGGGGCTCTGAGGACGGGCTTCTATCACTGAGACCTGTAGTCGGGGTAAGCAGAAAGAATCATTTTTATACTGACAGACTGCTTTGTGTAAAATGTCTTGAATAAATTAACTTACCTTTCTTATTCTTGTTGTCTTTCACAGGATTTCCAGTCCCCCCACCTCAGACTGTTCAGCGAGCCAAACTTAAATGAGCGGGGGCTCAAAGTTGATTTGATGGGTCATGTTCTGAACATGGAAGACATCAACCACACCTGCAAAACCCAGTCCGTTAATGTCACGGGGGGAGTGTAAGTCAACAGTTTCTGTTGAAGTTAAGCTACGTCACTTAATGTTTTACCACGCGTCACGAAGCTGTTGGGTGTACTTCTTACCTAACAGGCATGACTGAGTGTTATGTCACTTTTCACACAAACACACACCTCTACACAAGTGCCCACACAAAGGGCCACAGAGGATGAATAATGAACTAACTAGTGACATGGATCTTCTTGTGTAACTCAAATGCCAGGTTTGATCAAAGCATAGAAGGCAGATACAGTATATTTTAATCAAACAATATGTGAAAATATATTTTACCTTTTTGATAATGTTGTGAATTAACATATTACCGTAGCTATAACGGACAGTATTTTGTAATAAAATAGTTTTGCATGACTGAAATACATATTTGAGACAAACATTCCCTTGAAGCACAAGTTGGTACCATTATGCATTTTCTTAGCATTAGTAGCCCCTCTCTACTTTGCGGTTCGACTTTCACAGACTTGCTATTTTGCAGTTTTTCAAAGCAAGATTGGACATGACACACAATTGGCTGATGGATGGATGAGCCACACGAGCGGCATGGATTGTTTATTTAAAATAAATTAATTTAAATTATATAACACCTGCTGCACCTGTGTGCAGCGCACAGGTGCAGGGAGAAGTTTCCTCCTGCAGCGTGTCATGATCTTCGCTCTCTACCACCTGCCAGCGATTGCAGCGCAGAAGTGGGCGTGGCAGAGAGCAGAGATCATGACATGCTGTGCTCTTTTAGAGCGCTTAGCGTTTAGAAGCATTGTTTAGAATATTGCAAGAGTGTGGGAAGGGTTTAAAACACCCATATATATATATATATATATANTATACATGGGCGTAGCCAGGATTTTATGAGGGGTGGTTTGTTTAAAGGAACAGTGGACCTGGGAAGAGCAACACGTCCTGGAGGTTCACTGGAAGCATGTCGGGTTGCCACTCCAAGCTTTATCTCGACTCGGGTTCGATCCTCACTTGGTTGAACTTATTTTACGTTTGTCTTTTATTGGATAAAAAAGGAGTTTGTGTTATGCCTGTGGTTAACACAAACTCCTTTTTTTATCCAATAAAAGACAAACGTAAAATAAGTTCAACCAAGTGAGGATCGAACCCGAGTCGAGATAAAGTTTGGAGTGGCAACCCGACGCGCTTCCAGTGAACCACCGAGGCATGTTAACCGGTTCGACATTAGCGGTTTCTCCATACCTTCTCTTTCCACCTCTCTTAACACAGAACTTGCGTTGTGCGGGAGTTGTAGGCGGGACTTCATAGGCAAAGTGGGCGGTTCGTTCGAACCCCTCGAACCCCCCCTGGCTACGCGCATGATATATATACTTATATATATACCCTTCCTTTTTATTTTCCATCAAAAGCCCGTTCAAGTACAGTAGCTGCCTAGTGAAAAGGCATATCTTTTTTGAGACTGCTCCAATAAAAGTCTTAAATTATAGTTTTATAGCGCATTATCACTTTTGTTTAATCTTGGATTCCATTCTTTGCTTCAAATCGACTCCACCTTTTTGCTTTTACAACTTCTTGAAAAATAAACTTCCTGTTTTTTTATGATGTTAGCTTTGCAGTTGAAGACAGAGCACCAATCAGATCAGCAATGCTCACATTCCAGCCTCACCTTTTCCAAACGCCCCATACGGTCTACAAAGCGAACATTCATCTAATCTCACTCCTAGAACTCAAACACGAGCAGTTCATACAGATCTTGATTTTGAAGTACTTTATTTACGGAAAATAAGTGAATGCAACATCAGACTGAATGACACCAGGAAGTTTGAAAGAGTAGCTACAGCAAAGATATGTTCATGAGTATACCGTGTCAGTAGTGTTTTATGTTTATGCACTTTGCAGCTGGGTGGCATTTGAACACCCTGGGTTCAGTGGAGAGCTCTATGTTCTGGAGAGAGGCATGTACTCGAACCCTGAGGACTGGGGAGCACAGAACTTCCAGATCTCGTCCGTACAGCCTGTTCTCCATGTAAGGGTCTGCTCAGCTGTTAAGGCTATAAATGAGTTTTTCACATGGGGTGTTTAAAAGAATCGTTGCTAACACTTCCCATCTATTTGTGTAGGACATGCTGTCAGGAACAACAAAGTTTAAGGTATCATCTCTTAATTCACAAGTCTTAAAAGAAATACTTTGGTTCGGCTCTAAGGCTGGTTGGATGTGTGTTACAGGTCCAGCTGTACTCTGAACCAGACTTTCAAGGAAAGCTGCTGGTCCTGGAAGACAGCGCTGCGCTTCTGGATGACGACTTCACTCCCAGATCTTGTAAAGTTCTGGCCGGCAGGTAAGAGTGACTGAAAAAAGAGATCAGACGCATTAGGTGTTAAAACATTTTCTTTACTGTTAAGCTCCAGTGTGGTCCTAAAGGTTACAATATCCGTTGTTAACCATTTGGTCCAAAGGAGACAAACAAGTTTATTTTTCACTTTTTGCAACCATAATAGTTTAAAGGCATTCATTTTATTTCTGTATGTCTATTGTGCTCCTAGCTGTATTTTTATTTGATTGTTTTCTCCACACATTACACCTTTAAAGGTCCACTGACATGATTTTTTTACTATTCATAAAATTGCTCAAAATATATATATTTTATCATTTAAATATGTTCGTTTTTGCAAACAAAATGATAAATCACTATAATTTTGCTTTAAAAGTGATTTTGAACTTCAAGCCGTGTTTAATCATGGGAAATCCGATTACACGCAAATGCACCATCTGTGACGTAGTGAGAGGCAGAGGGCTCTGGTCTCTTTAATAGCGGACAATTTAAAACCTGACGAATTTATCAATCTATGTGAAGATTTGAGCTATTTGTCTTCATTTTGGGAAGCAGAAAATAGTTTGGGTGATGGAACAAGAAACAACAGGATCTAATTTAGGTCTGATGCTGTATCAGACTTACCTTCATGTCGAGCTGCTCATACCCGCGCACTGTGACAAGCCCAGAGCTCTGCCCGGTGTTACGTCACAGATGGTGCGTTCGTGTGTAATCGGATTTCCCATGATTAAACACGGCTTGAAGTTCAAAATCACTTTTAAAGCAAAATTAAAGTGATTTATCATTTTGTTTGCAAAAACGAACATATTTAAATGATAATATATATATATTTTGAGCAATTTTATGAATAGTAAAAAAATCATGTCAGTGGACCTTTAAATTTACTGTTAGATTTAATTTAATTGATGTCGGGCTTTCAGAATTTCCACAATGAAAAATATTTTGGAAAGTCGGAGAAACCTTTTAAGCCCTGACTTGAAAATCTAATAAGGCTGCTTCACTAATAAAATGTGAAGTTGTTGCAGTTGTAAAATATGTATTCACGTATTTTATGTGGCGGTGTACAATTTCACAAGTTTCATCACACCATAAGTCTGTTTAGAAAAGAAGTTTAGTTCAAAATTAAACATTAACATGTATCCTTGCGTGTCAGCTGGGTGGCGTACGAGGGAGCCCAGTTTACAGAGAACATGTACGTCCTCGAGGAAGGATGGTACCCCAACACTGAGGCCATGGGTCTCCTATCGTCACACTCCAGCATTCGATCCGTGCAGATTACCGGATTTGTGAGTATTTAGTCATAATGTGGATAGCCAGTTTGCAAAGTCTATGTTTTTTAAATGGTACATACGGGGTTTTTTTTCCCGTTTTTTCCCCCAGGAGTTCTCTCTGCCCTCCATCACCTTGTTCAGTAAGGTGGGCTGCAGAGGTCGCAGGACTGTGTTGAACCGAGGAGCTATTAACCAGCTGAAGGCAGGAATGAATGCTCATGTACGCTCCCTGGTGGTGGACGGAGGAATGTAAGTCACTGTCACAACCCTTTAAAGCTGCACTATGTAACTTTGTAGTGCAGTCTGTAACTTTTCTAACAATATATTTTTAACATATTTCTTCACTCTGTCACTATCTACTGACAGACTGATGTTAGACAAAGTAATCTCTGAAAAAAACTATAGTCCCCTTGCTTCTCTATCAGCATTTATAAAAACACTAAAAACACAGAGTGACCCGCCGTTAACCAGCCAATAAAAACAGAGCTTGAATTTGAATTTCAGCAGGGCCAGGGGAGCAGAGCCATATATGGCTCTGAGGGGGAGGGATCAGAATGCTTTGCCTGTTGAAAATATTTCTAAGTTCTGCACTCTACAGAAAGTTACACATAGCACCTTTAAATAAAATATTTCAAAAATACATGTAAAGTCTGTCATTTAGATGTAGAAACATAATACATGTAACTGGCATATGAGAAACGTTCATTAATTTTAGCAAACCCAACTTTTAACCAAACTTGTTACCACATATTCATTAAAACTGTGTTGTTTACCTATCACAAACTCATAAATTTCCCCTAAATTATTATGATCTTTTCAACGTTTGAAATAGAAATGTGCATTAAACCTATACATGATGTGAGAACATCACTGAAGCCAAACAACTGGAATTCATGTTTGGACTGTTACAATTTCCTGTTTTTATTTTTTCTCATGTTTTATAACTATATACATATTTATATATTATATTTAAATATTCAAATTAAATTGATGCAATACTTTCTGCAGGTGGGTGTTGTATGAAGGTAATAACTACAGAGGTCGACAGCTACTTGTCCAACCAGGAGACGTGGGTGATTTGTGCAAATATATCGGGTGGCAACAAATAGGATCCCTTCGTCCATTAACGCAGGTATGAAAACAGAAGTAGCATTTATAAGAAACTTGTATTTTTTTCAGTTGAAAAGCATAAAAAAACACTAATGAACTTTATTTGTGCAGTATTTTTATACAAACTGAATACAGCAAAAAAAAGAGAGAACAAATGCATTCATAATAAAGAACTCCTTGCTCATTAAAAAAGATCAAATATGATCAAACATCAACTAATAATTATAATCTAAATATACTAAGGTAAATCTTCAGTTTCTGTGTAAAATCATGAAAACTCTGTTACCTTTAGGTCATTTAGATGGTTGTTCTAACAACGATGGTTATGAAAAGAACTCTTATTTTCCTGTTTCTCTTCAACAGAAACCGATGTACTTCCGTCTGCACAACAAGGAGACGGGATGTCTGATCTCTTTGACAGGACCAATAGACGACATCAAGCTGATGAGGGTTCAAGCCGTGGAGGAGACGGGAGGAGAAGAGCAGATCTGGCTCTATCGGAACGGACTAATCACCTGCAAGGTAAACTACTTTATGTGGATCACAGGAAACATCAGTCAGGTTTCACGTCAACTCACGATCATCCAATAAATAAGATCTCCACAAAAGTTCACGTTCCAATTAGGAGCTACAGGTAGTCCCCGATTTACGAGCGAGATCCGTTACAACGAGGCGCTCGTAAACCGGAAATCTCGTAATTTGGAACGGCCGCCATGTCTCTCGTAAATCCGGAATTTCGCTCGTAAATTGGAACGGTTTCGCTAGCGCGACTACAAACACTCTATTTTCATCCAAAAACTGCTTATGAGTGCATAAAAATGATCGGAAACGTGTGTCCATATGTTTAGCTAACTAACTGTGGTGAAAAAACACATGAAAACTCAGTATTTTTTGCGTTTTTTCCAAAAATTCGCCAGCTCGTAAGTCTGGAACCTCGTAGATCAGAGCGCTCGTAATTCGGGGACTACCTGTAATTGGTTGCTTAAATTCTAACTGTTTTATTTGCCAAGCTAATAGTTTTCCTGTTTTATCTCCTTGTTCATAGAATGTTTGTTTAAGTAGTAGTAAACTTGATGCAGCTCTTGATGCTGAATGTTTATCGTATTCTGCTCTTAAAATTAATAATTCCTTTTCCAGTTGTGGATCTTGTTTTTTGTTTATTTTCTCTTGTATTACTTTTATTTTATTTTCCAACTGTATTCTGTTTTTTTCAGTTTGTTTTGTCTTGGAACCTGTATAGCTAATAATATCTCCTCTAAGAAAGGCCTTGAATGCTTCCCATCTTATACACGCTGACGTTTCTGTAGTATTAATCTGAAAAAAATTATTCTACTTGTTTCCTTAGGTATTTCACAAAGTTTTCATCTCGTAGCCATTTGTGTTGAAATTGCCATCTTGGAGGATCTCTCTTTAGTTTATCATCTTTATAAACTAACCGACATGGTGCATGATCTGAAATTACTATATTTTCATAGGAACATTCTTGGATTCTAAACTGTAATTCTGTAGAAATTAAATAGTAGTCTATTCTAGAGTAGGTTTTGAAAGTACTTGAATAGCATGAGTATGCTTTGTTAACTAGGTTTCTCTCTCTTCATTCATCACGTAACTCTAGCTCCCTCTACAGTTCTACAGTTATTATGTGATTGATCTGTTCCTGTTGACCTGTCCAAATTTGGATTTAATGTGCAATTAAAATCTCCACCCATTATGTGTAACCCTTTAAGTGATGTTAGTGTGAGGAGTATATCGTTATAAAATTTATTATCATCTACATTTGGACCATATATATTAGTTAAAATTAGCATTTCTGACATTAAATAGCCTTGAAGTATTAGGTATCTTCCTCTTTTATCTTTAATGATGTTTTTAATTTGCAATGGTACCGATTCGTGAACTAAAGTCATTACCCCTCTAGACTGAGAAGTGTATGGTGCCGTATAAATGCTGCCCTTCCACCTCCTTTTTACCTTTAACAAGTCCTCATCAAGAAGATGTGTTTCTTGGAGGAACACAATTTTTGAATCCATTTCCTTTAATTTGTTCATAACTTGTTTAACTTTTTGAAGACGTTGAAGACCTCTGCAGTTCCATGAAATAACATTAAACTTTACTGTTTGAGACATACTGTAATAAAGTTAAGTCGATTAAACAAATTTACCTTGTTTGAGACATACCAACAACAAAAAAATATGTTAAATCGCACATCCATCACACACAACTCCACTAAATACAAAACATAAACATCCCTCCCTGCTCCAACCCCACCTCCCAGGGTTGAGAGAATCCCACCCGCTTCCATTGTGTCTCCCGTTATAGCTAGAAACCAATCCACACCTAGTGAGGATCAGTACCACCACTCTTTGCTTATCTGTAACAACTTCCCCCATTACTGCCTTGAATTGGAGGAAAATAAATAAATAAAATAAATAAATAAATAATAAGTAAATATTAGTGCATATACACATATATGTCCACATATTTGCATAACACTTATATATATATACACACATACACATCTATATTATCCTTTGTCCTCACACTTTAAAAAGCATTATGGACATTTTAACTTTGTTATTTCCCATATTTTTAGGTCTTGAATTAGTCATTTGCTCATGTACGTTTGTTAAAAAAATAAAAATAAAAAAATAAATAAAAATAAATAAAAAAATAAATTAAAATAAATTAAAATAAAATAATAATAATTTATAATTCTAACCTCTGTTCACTCATGTTTAGAGCCTATTCAGTTAACTAACTTATTTTCCCTATGTGTCACTTAAGCTTCTATATATTCAAAGACCCTTATATATTTATATAATTAACCAAATAAATTCACTGCATTACCCAGTAAAGAAATAAAGAGATGCCATATTTACTGTAGTACTAAACTATAAGTATATCAGGTCAATGTCAAAACTTTACTTTTCAGATCTTTTTTTTTTTTACATACCATCCGTGTCCTTTTTTTTTTCTTCAAGGCTTTGCATGTTTTGAGTCTTCCTGAATTTCTTTTATAAACTTGCTTGCGTCCTCAAATGATTTAAATGCCAATG
>JBBPBX010077428.1:6499-16873 GCA_038048925.1 Garcialebias charrua
CCTTCCCCGTCTGTGTGAAGATTTATATTTACTTACAAGAAAAGTAACTGTGCTAACAGAGAAGCAGAGAGTACTGATGAAAAGAAAAGAAAAAAGAATGGCACAAGAACTAAAGTTACTAGTTAAGAAGTAGATTTTTATTTAAATAATTTTACAAACCAATAAACTTGATTATTGACTTGTTTGTCAATGGATCTTTTCCTGAAAAACACAATAACACAAGTGTTAACTAAAAACTTTTAGTTGAAAATAAATATTTACATGCGTTTTTAAATCATGAATGTAACCGAATGCTACACAAAGATTTTAGAATTTGATCAATCTTGTTTATAAAATTCTAATCCAATTATTTTAGGTTTTAAAGGCTTAACAACGTTAAAATTAGACGTTTTTACAGTGGGCTCCAAGTTATCACGAGCGGACCGATTTAGTGAAATTTATACGACAAAAACTCCAAATTGTTTAGCTAAACCAAGCGGACAGATTCGCGTTTTTATAATGAAAATCTAACGGCGAAAGATCTGATTTTAAGTCATCCAAAAATTACGTTTTTTGTCGGAAATGAAATCTAAGCTAATGCTAATGGAGCCGCCAGCTAAAAGCTTCGTCCGTCCAAAAACAGTGCAAATGCCGTTACGCTGCGAAACCAAACGTTTCAAAATTGTGTTTTCTCTGCAAAAAGAAACTGAGAATTCGCTTACCAATTTTTATCGACATAGTTCTGTGGAAAAAGCCGAATGATGACGAAGCAAGAATTCAAGAGGCCTTGTCGTGTTTGAGAACTTTGAACAGTGTTGCCAGATCTTGCGACAGAAACAAGCGACAAGCCCTAAACAAGCCCAAAACTGGCCAACTGGCAACCCACCCCATTGTGTAAAACAAATGCCGTTTTTAAACAGTATGAACATACATTTGTTAAGGCATTTCATACAAACAGCAAAATTATGCTAAAACACTTTGAAGAACATATCCACTCTAAAAAATAAACATACATTTTGCATGTTTATAAAAATCCCATTGAGCCTCTGGGACTAATTTAAAGGAGAGACCTGAATTTTAAACAAAGAGTGATGAGATCAACCCAGTTGACTACGACAAAAACAGACAACCATAAAGGATGCGCACGAATTGAAAAATAAACTAAAAATTAAACAGCTAACCATGCTAAGTGGGCACTCTTTTTCTCATTTTTTATTATGTGTTTTCCTCATATTTCCCCCACTTGTTGGAGCTCATTTTGGTGTGGTATTGTCACTCTAGACAAATAATAAAGAAAAACTAGCCCAAATAAGCGACTTTACGTTCAAAGTAAGCCTAAGTAACCACAATAAACGACTACAGAAAATAAAAAGCCCAAAGTAGCTGGTAATAATCGGACTTGGCAACTATGCTCACAGACACCTGTTATTATCTGAGGGGAACAGAAAATTAACATTCATGAAACAAAAACATTCATGAAACTGTGATGGACTTGCGACCCGTCCAGGGTGTACCCTGCCCCTCGCACTGTGATTGCTGGATATGGGCACCGGCGACCCCCGTGACCCAAAAATGGAAGAAACGGGTAAAGATAATGGATGGATGGATGGATGAAACAAAAACAGTTTTATCCTGATCATCCAAAGAGATTCACTTCATGTTATCAGATTCTGAGTAAGGAGAGTCTGACGTTGTTACTGGGAGGTGAAGTTGAGAGGAACTGGATGTTTTTATAGCAGTCGCATAGGATGTTGATAAAACACGGAATATATTTGGATTTAATGCAAAATAAAAGGGAAAGTAGAGAAAATATTACTGGTATACTGCATTGAATACAATTATTGACGGTTTAAGCTTTTATAATAAGCTTGTTAATTTAAATTAACAACCATAATTGGATCAAAATTAAGTTTAGGCATTTTTGGATAACAAGTCTTAAACAAAATTAGCAGAACTTTATTTTTTAGACTTGCCAGTAAATTCTGTCTTTTAAAAGTTTAACTAAATTGATAAAACTTTGACACTTATAAGGAATAAAAAAGTATTCTTGTCAAATAGAATTTTGACTAGATTGTAAGTTGAAATACTCAGGTTAAATTCATAATTTTTAAAGATTTTTAGCATACATTAAAGATGTTTTTTAGATTTTAAAAAGCTGTTTCATAGTTGGGTAGATTTTAAGAGCTGTTTCCTTTTAGGAGTTATATAATGTAGATACCCGTTGATGTTAATAAGATGTTATTAATATCTTTGATTTAAATACGTTAAAGAGAACAATCTTCCCAATAATAAAAATGCTTTATTAGAAGTAACTTTTCAGCAAGTAGTTTAAATACGCACAAGAATCCAGCCAACTCCCCAGGAGTAATAAAACACATTTTATTGTTAAAACCTAATTTTGATATTGATTTGCATAAATTATGACCATTAAAGGCAAAAAGAGGTCTGGTAAATTTGAAAGGGAATTAGAATAACATCTCGTTCAACCATGCAATGCATAAGCATTGACAGCAGGAATAAAGGTTCTTTTATTCAAACAGATTGGGGTTAGCCCATGCTTTGGCTTTTAATAAGTGAAACCACTGAAGAAGTGAGGACTTATCTTAACAATTACGATGAATTGACAACATATGAGGGCATCCCACTGGTGCCGTTTTAACATTAAAATTAAAAACAGTACACAAATACAGAGAGGGCGGATCTTAGAAAACTCAATGAATTGGCTAATTATCATTTATGTTATCAAGGTGGTCCTAGAAAACAGTGCATGATATTTTCTGAAATATAATTGGGCTACAATATTTCTGGTTTCAGGTTAAATTGACGATTTTACTCATATGTAAATTAATGATTATAGATCTGTTGTGCAGATCAGATTAAAAGGATGCCTCTGTCGAAGGATTCACTTTTATGTAAATGAACATTTTAAATTCCATTGTGCAAACCAGAATTACAGAGGTGACTCTATTCAAGGTAAATGCTTATAGAACATAATAACATGATTACTTTGAACCTGGTTTGTTAAGGATTTTTACATTTTTCTATTTAACCTGGTTTGTTAAGGATTTTTACATTTTTCTATTTTACCTGTTTGTTAAGGATTTTTACATTTTTCTATTTTGCCTGGTTTGTTAAGGATTTTTACATTTTTCTATTTTCTCATTTTTTTCTTAGAAGCAGCCTCACTATGTTTGTGGAGCGGGAAGCGTAAGTCTGATGGATCTCACGACACTTAGGAAAACACATAGTTAGTAGTACATGCATAGGACCATGTCAAAAACACATGCAACGTCTGATTTTTTTAATTACAGCTACTGTGGTTATTGATTGGATCGGATCAGATTTACTATTAAGGGCATGTACAGAAGTAACTTTTCAGCAAGTAGTAATTCTGTTCATAACTTTTATGGACAGAATTTCTAGGCGCAGCCAAGGTGTTGAGAGGATCCGTTTTGGTGACCTTAGAATCGCTTCTCTGTTTTTTGCAGATGATGTGGTCCTACTGGCTTCATCAGTTCGTGATTTACAACTTTCACTGGAGCGGTTTGCAGCCGAGTGTGATGCGGCCGGGATGAGGATCAGTTCCTCCAAATCCGAGGCCATGGTCTTGAGCCGGAAAAGGGTAGCATGCCCTCTCCGGGTCGGGGAGGAGGTCCTGCCCCAAGTGGAGGAGTTTAAGTATCTCGGGATCTTGTTCACGAATGAGGGAAAACTGGAGCGTGAGATCGATAGGCGGATAGGTGCAGCGTCCGCAGTGAAGCGGGCGCTGTACCGGTCTGTCGTGGTGAAGAGAGAGCTGAGTCAAAAGGCAAAGCTCTCAATTTACCGATCGATCTACGTTCCCACCCTCATCTATGGTCATGAGCTTTGGGTTATGACCGAAAGAACAAGATCTCGGATACAAGCGGCTGAAATGAGTTTTCTCCGCAGGGTGGCTGGACTCTCCCTTAGAGATAGGGTGAGAAGCTCAGTCATCCGGGAGGGACTCGGAGTAGAGCCGCTGCTTCTCCACATCGAGAGGAGCCAGTTGAGGTGGCTCGGGCATCTGGTTAGGATGCCTCCTGGACGCCTCCCTGGTGAGGTGTTCCGGGCATGTCCCACCGGGAGGAGACCCAGAGGAAGACCCAGGACGCGCTGGAGGGACTATGTTTCTCGGCTGGCCTGGGAACGCCTTGGGATTCCCCCGGAGGAGCTGCTCCAAGTGGCTGGGGAGAGGGAAGTCTGGGCCTCCCTACTTAGGCTGCTACCCCTGCGACCCGACCCCGGATAAGCGGAAGAAGATGGATGGATGGACATGTCCAGAACTGGCTCACTGTGACTTCACGAGAACACCATGGTTGGACTCCCAGGCCGCCCTGCTAAAAATAAACATTTGAGGGGCTTAAAAAAACAAAGGCACTGACCGAGGGCGGTGCTGTACGAGCAAAAGACTGTCCACAAAGATAAGATAAGAGACTGTCAGCAAAGCAAAGGCAAAGAATTTGTCAAAGAACTGTCAGAACAAGGTCATCAAACACAAATGGCCAGAATATGCGGTCCGGATGTGAAAGATCCTGGACGATGAACAATTTAGCACCCAGAAACAAAAATCTCACTGGATGCTGTGGCAAGAGGGGGCTGAACAGGTTCTCCAAAAAGGCAAAGAGGACAGGTCCTAAAGTCACCCACGCCAACTGTCCAGCAAAGGGTCATGCCCCCATATGGATCTGTGAGGATCTGTCAATAATCCTGGTATCGTGTTTCAAAACTGCAGTCTGCTATGATTAATTTTATTTAATGAAACACATGCTCATGATATGGCCTGCTAGAGCAAGGCCACAAAATTTGTAGTTTATATTGTACTTATGTGGGTCTGACGACTTGTTTTTCTGCTTCCTGTGACTCCGTGATGATACAGGGATAATGTTGGATTAAGTTAATGTTTATATATTTTTTTGTTTTTGCAGATTAAATTTGTGTCTCCACAGACGTTCATACAATGTTTTGTGGAGCTGAAGAAGGATAGCAGATTGTCAGGGACGGCTGGTATAAGTGGGCTAGTAGGGCTAAGCCCTACCTGGTATTCACAGGTTAAACATTATACAATTATATAATTATAAACAATTTATAAATAACAACTTAAAAATAAACAGAATTTAAAAATAATGTGTCTTATTTAGTGAAAATTACAGCAAAAACTGGTGCTAAACCATCTGGGGTTGTTCTGCGGGGCTAACTTTTCACAGCCCATTTTAATTCAATGTCTCTGTGGTTCAGAATGATTGACATGCGTCTCTCGCCACGCCCCCTCAGTTTGCGGCTCATTGGGGCTAATTCTGATCAGCCCAGGATCAGCCCAATGCCACAGAAATAAGCCAGTTAATAGGGTGGACGTACAATAACGTGCTTCAAGCCCAAGTTTATGTGGGTGTGGTTTAGTGTAGGTAGTGGTACCATGGCAAGCAAGATTAAAATTACTACTAATTTTATTTCCTCATGCATCGGGTCGGGGAGAGATAAAAAAAAAAAGACACCTGACCCAGTCTGACAAATGTACGGATGGAGCGAGGAGGAAGTGTTGTCTAGCTTCAAAAACACGGTAAAAACAATTGTTTGTTGCTAAAAATTATAGCAAAGATGTGTCTGAGCTTAACCTTTCCTTAATAAATTCACGAAATGGTCAATTATCAGCTGGATTTAAAGTAGTAGTTCGCTATGTGCACGCGCACACGCGCGGGTGGGACGGTGTGTGGGACGGTGTTCTGCACGCGCGCGGATGGACAGAACCGTCCCACACGCGCGCGGGTGGACAGAACGTGGGACAATGTGGGACGTGTTCTGTGCAGCGGGATGGAGCAGTGGCGGAGCTAGACTTTTATTGCTGGGGGGGGCGAGGGGGGGCCAAGGCTATCGGTAAGGGGTCCACTTACAGTGGTAAAAATAGACTTGTCCCAACTTTTTTGGGATTTGTTGACACTATGAAATTTTGAAACAACATATTTTTTCCTTAAAATGATACATTCTCTCAGTTTAAACTTTTGATCTGTGATCTAAATATTTTTAAGTTTAGAAATCAAGTCTTTTCATTTATTTATTATTTATTTATTTATTTATTTATTTAAATTTTATTCATTTCATTAAAATCAAGTAACAACTCAAAAAAATAAAAAAACATACATTCAAAATAAAATGAAAGGTAGCAGATGAAGAATAATCTTATAATCTCTGCCCCCTTTTTAGTTGGATGAAAAAGGTTCTATTTAAGCTTGGCTTTTGGTATTCTTGGTGGTTGGTTGTTTTACGCTTGTCTTTGTGCTGAAAAAGGACATAATGTCAATTTACAGTGGGTTTTCTTTATTTCACATTGATGCCTCTGTTGTTGGAATCCAACCTGCAGCATTACATGTATGTGTACATTATACGTGTGTGTGTGTGTGTGTGTGTGTGTGTGTGTGTGTGTGTGTGTGTGTGTGTGTGTGTGTGTGTGTGTGTGTGTGTGTGTGTGTGTGTGTGTAAATTAGCCCACCCTAAAAATATCACCACCAGCCGCCACTGCAGATTGTCCTTGACGGAGTACATTTTGGTTGGTCTGGTTTGCCACAAAGGAATTGGTTAAGACATTGTTAGAACAACTTTTATAGCTTTATGCTTTCAAATCTTAGATTGTTTATACCATAACACTTTATTTATAGAGCACTTAGGCAGACGCAGGGCCAACCAAGGTGCTGTACAATAGAAACAAGCAAAGCAGACAGGAAAACAAAAAACAAAAACAAAATATAGATAGAAATAGCAACAGAAACTAACTAAAATAAGGAACAGTGTATATTACAGAGAGGACCAAAACAAATCACATCATGTTAAAGGCGAGAGAATAGAAGTGGGTTTTTTAATCGAGACATAAAGACTGTGAGTGAGGGAGCATGCCTGACACTCAGTGGCAACTCATTCCTATATAATAATGTAATAAGGGAATAATAGAAAGTGTTCCTGGAAATAACTAATAATCAAAGGTGGGCACAGACCGCTAGAGAGCGCTAAAGCGCTAACCCGCTTACAGCGGACCTAAATTATTTGTCAGCGTTTTTGTGGTTTGACTAACTTTTATAATTCATAAGTGGATTTGTGCTATTTTTATTTAAAATGCAGTACCGCTAATAACTAATTATCTATCAGTAAAAACGAAAAAACTTATTTACAGGCTCTCGCTGGCTCTCGTAGCTGCTTTTTCCCCCATTGGTGCAAGTACACCGGGAGCAGAGAGGAGGGGGGGGGCAGAGGGGAGAACAGACGCGGATCTACCATGTAGGCAAATGATGCCGTTGCCTGGGGCTCCCAATCAGCAGGGGCCCCGGCCCGCCGCGCCCCGGCCAGTCACCTACATCCCTAACATTGCTCATGCTTGTTAATGTACATTTAACATAAAAATAATTATAGTTACGATGAAAACGATCATTAAAAACGCAATACAAAAACCGGTCGATTTCTGTATCCCCCTACTAAAAATGGACTATTCCATCTTGACATCTTCCGGGTCAGAGGTAAACTCGGGGGCTAATTCTGTGGCTAGCTGATTGCGCTCGGTGTGTTCATAAATCATGGGAGAACCCCGCTGTATCAAGCTTTTTAATTCTGCCATTTCTAACTTCCGTTCTAAATGACCTGTTTATGATAATGAGCTGTGAAGTCCACGCCCGTCAAAACTCTGTTTACATTAACTCCGCCCTCTGTAACAGCCAGTATCTCAAATCTGTTGTTGCTTTAAAATTAGCTCTTTTTTAATTACTCATTTGACTTACTGTTAGTGCTAGCTTAAGATAACTTACCGAAAGCTGTTTGTGCGCGCCGCCATTAGCTGCTCCTTTTATCATGCCCTCCCGAATCCGAGGCTAAAATTAGCTCTTCCTCCTCCTTCGGTAACAAACAGCCCGCGTAGCTCCTAGTTGCAAGCGGCGCTTCGATCCGCGGCTGCACATCCAATCCAGACACACACAAAGTTCACCAAGTGTTTCCAATTAATTTATCCGTATGAGGCAACCTCTGACCGTCACCGGACCCACACGGTCCTCAAAAGCCAGCAGCTCCCTGCAGCCCTCACCCGATGTCTCCGAAACAAAAACAAAAAAAAAGATGCCATGGCCGGGAAGCGAACCCCGGTCCTTTGGGTGCGACACAAGCCATTTATCTCATAGACCTACAGGCGCAGTTGAGCAAAAGCAGTCCTTCATCGTATAAGAAACAAATGTGACCAGCCACAAGAAATGTAGGAACAAGTCGGCACACTCTAACTGTGAAAAAAATCAATAAACCTTCAACTTCTGAGAAATTAGTGAAACTCGTTTTTTTGCAAAATATACTAGCTGAAGTTGTGAAGAAACCATCCCATGCTTTAAAAAACACTTTAGAAGTGTTTAAACCGATAAACTTTGTGTTAGAAATCAGTTTGTTTTCAGAGTAAAAACAAGCCGCAGTGATTTGCGTACTGGGGGCGGGGACCCTCACAGCTGATTAACATGCGGACTTGTTTGGCTGGTATCGGAGCTTTTGTCATTGGTTTTGGCCAATAAACTGCAGCTTTGAAAGAAGCACATGGCTACTTAACAGCTATAGATTGCCCAGTGAACACAAGGAACAAGGAAAATAAAGCCGATCAAAGCTGTCAGAGCTGCAGCTGTTTTTCCGACCGACCCGAGGAAAAAAAAAGAGGCTTTTACTGCGTTCGCAAGCAAATCGCAAGCAAATCAGTTTCCATCCATCCATCCATACATATGTCCATCCATCCATCCACTATCTTTATTTCATTAGACAAAGCAGACACGCGTAATCACCGCGCAATGCGCTCCAGCCGTGGTCTGTGTCCAGCCGCGCATTGCGCAATCACGCGCGTTGGATTGGCTTTAGGTTTTACAAATCGCAGCAAAGAAACTAAAATTTAAAGCACGATAATGGTGCACCAATTATGCAGATTCAACTGGCCGTTTGAAAAGGTAAAATGTACAGTTAAGATCGGATGGATCAGCAGTTCACGCTGCTGTCAGCTGCTGTCAGCTGCTGTCAGCTCAGCAGTGGCGGTTCTAGACCAGTTGTACTGGTGGGGCCAAGCTGGGGCCAGAGGTTTTGTCAGAGGGGCACGTTCATCAGATGAACGTTGTTACCTGTATATAATTTTGGACTGAGAAACTGAACCAAGACTTCACCTAACAGTTATTTTCATTATCATTTTATTTGCTTATTAATATATTTTATTCAGTCAATACAAATACTGTGTAAAATGTTTTATATTTTTCTCATTTGATTTTTTAAACTATTTTCTTTGGTTACAATGGTTAATCACTGCTTTAAAAAAATAAGAGTCAAGTAAGATTTCAAATCTGTATTTTTCTCCGATTATTTCTCCGAAATTATGTTTGTATTCTGCATCTGTCTGTTAGCAAAATATCTTATGAACAACTGAACAGATTTTGATTAAACTTTCAAGAAATAATCACTGAATGGCTCTCTACGACTGGTTGACTTTTAAAGTACATCCAATTCAATCAATGGTGTTGGTCTGTTAGCAAAATATCTCATGACCCTCTGGACAGATTTTGAAAAATCTTTCAAGAAATAATAAACGGATGTTTCTTTACTGCTGATTAACTTTTGGATATATTTGAATTGAAGATGGCTGCAGCAGGCAATTGAAATAAGCCAAACTCAAAAATGGTTATAATTCAGTTAATTTTACAGATATGGAGTTAAGTGATTGTTTGTTTAAAGTTATTTAAAGTTATTTTATATATTCTTTTAAATAATGGGGTGATATAAGATTTTTTTCTTCTTTCTGCACTCTTTTCATTCAATGTTTTATTTTTGATGAATGTTTTATTTTGTCTCTTTTAAATGAATGAATAAATAAATTAAATAAAATATTAAATAGCTTTACATCTGCTAAGTTCTTGGCATAAACCAACACAGACATGTTCCTGTTTTTAGTGTTTTACATGCTTTATATTGTAGCTGTATTATGATATGATGCAAAGCCACGGAGCTCCCAGGCGGAAGCTGAAACAGCTGCCGTAATCAGAGCGCCGAATCCGGCATGAAAAAGAAAAACACACCGCTGAAGTCCCTGAGATAGATGGAATGTCCGGCGTAAAACTAACTTGACCACGGTTTAATGTGACGCAGATGTGTTTATATAGCTCTGCAAACATTGAACGTTGTTGTCTTGCGGTGGTTCGGTGAGTGAACGGCGGCTGCTGCTGCCGCTTGTAGCTTCTGCATTAGCTGCGTGTTTAGCCAATCCATGTGTTGCTGTTGTCCGGCGGAGCAGCGCGGGCGAGCGAGCAATCGGCGGCTGCTGCTGCGGCCTGTGTTAGCTTCTGCTAGCTGTGTGTTAGCCAGGCCATGAGCTGGCCATGAGCTGGTGTTCGT
>JBBPBX010077430.1:0-16873 GCA_038048925.1 Garcialebias charrua
TTTCCAACACTGACCGTTTTGGGTGGAGCATGTGGGCGTGGCGATGTGGCGAATCAGCCGTCACGCCGTCACAAACGAAACACTAATAGCACCTACACGAAAACAGTCTAATACATCAAACCTTCAGTGATTGACCCACATCCGGTCCCCTGCAATACTGAATGGTCAAATCATGACAATAATTAAGCCACGCCCCCTCACAACAGGAAGTGTACAGTTGTACATTGAACATCCCGATCGGACACCTGTTACCTAATCAGCGTGACGGTCTGTCCAGTGACCGAAGACATGTTGCTGTAACAAGCTTTCCACGACTGGTTGTTTTGGGTGGAGCATGTGGGCGTGGCGATGTGGCGAATCAGACGTAACGCCGTCACAATACGTTTGGCCTTTTGGGAGCTTTATCATATCCCAAAACTCACCAAATTTGGCAGACTCATCAGGACTGGTGAAAAATTACATATTTTGGGGGCGTGGCCAAAATTGCAAAAGAAACGGCTCAAGAGCGCCACCTAGAATATTTCAAACTACCCTCCGCATTGGCCTTAGTTTCACGTAGGATCATGAAATTTGGTACACCTCCCCGATTCACCAAGGCGCACAGAAAACCCTCTGGCACCAACGTTGTACGATGAAAGGAAAGGCGACCTTTTCGGCCATTTTTATCCCATTGAAAATGAATGGAGCTAAAATGAAATAGCATTTTGGGGGCTTTTTCATATCCCAAAACTCACCAAAATTGGCAGACTCATCAGGACTGGTGAACAATTACATATTTTGGGGGCGTGACCAAAATTTCAAAAGAAACGGCTCAAGAGCGCCACCTAGAAAATTTCAAACTACCCTCCGCATTGGCCTTAGTTTCACGTAGGATCATGAAATTTGGTACACTTGTCCAATTCACCAAGACGCACAGAAAACCCTCTGGCGTCAACGTTGTACGATAAATGGGAAGGCGGCCATTTTGGAATGTGGACCAAATTGAGTGCACGCACTGGGTGCCGAACGGGTACGGGAAAGGCACGAGAGTGTTTCGGGGTGGACCAGCTCGACTTCCCGCGGTCGCCGCGAGAAGGGCGGAGCGGCGCTAAGGCATTCACACGTGCATTTTCGTAGGAAATGCGGTTTTTCTAGTTGTGTGAATGCCAACAAGGCATTCACACTATAGAGATTGTGTTTATATTTGTGTGAATGCCAACAAGGCATTCACACTATAGAGATTGTGTTTATATTTATAGATGTTACTATCTTCATTCCGTACGTTTTTTGGCATGTAACTACTCGCACAGTTTTGGTGCGATTTCAACAATTCATATATCAAAATGTTCAGCTCATTTAGGACAATCCGGCTATGACTTTTGGTAATGCTGCAACTTTAGCTTTTTGAGATATTCAGCCTTTTCGGCCATCTTTTTCCCATTGAAAATGAATGGAGCTAAAATGAAATGGCCGTTTGGGAGCTTTATCATATCCTAAATCTTACCAAATTTGGCAGACTCATCACTCAGACATGGGGGAGTAAAAAATGATCAAAACCTCATGTTTTCATATATGATGAAGGGGCGTGGCCTGGCCTCAAAGTTAGGTATCTCGCCATGAAAAACGAAACACTAATAGCACCTACACGAAAACTGTCTAATACATCAAACCTTCAGTGATTGACCCACAACCAGTCCCCTGCAATACTGAATGGTCAAATCATGACATTAATTAAGCCACGCCCCCTCACAACAGGAAGTGTACAGTTGTACATTGAACGTCCCGATCGGACACCTGTTACCTAATCAGCGTGACGGTCTGTCCAGTGACCAAAGACATGTTGCTGTAACAAGCTTTCCAACACTGACCGTTTTGGGTGGAGCATGTGGGCGTGGCAATGTGGCGAATCAGCCGTCACGCCGTCACAAACGAAACACTAATAGCACCTACACGAAAACAGTCTAATACATCAAACCTTCAGTGATTGACCCACATCTGGTCCCCTGCAATACTGAATGGTCAAATCATGACATTAATTAAGCCACGCCCCCTCACAACAGGAAGTATTTTTTCCCATTGAAAATGAATGGAGCTAAAATGAAAGTGCCTGTTGGGGGCTTTATCATATCCTAAATCTCACCAAATTTGGCAGACTCATCACTTAGACATGGGGGAGTAAAAAATGATCAAAACCTCGCGTTTTCATATATGCTGAAGGGGCGTGGCCTGGCCTCAAAGTTAGGCATCTCGCCATGAAAAACGAAACACTAATAGCACCTACACGAAAACCATCTAATACATCAAACCTTCAGTGATTGACCCACAACCACTGCCCTGCAATACTGAATGGTCAAATCATGACATTAATTAAGCCACGCCCCCTCACAACAGGAAGTGTACAGTTATACATTGAACGTCCCGATCGGACACCTGTTACCTAATCAGCGGGACGGTCTGTCCAGTGACCGAAGACATGTTGCTGTAACAAGCTTTCCAACACTGACCGTTTTGGGTGGAGCATGTGGGCGTGGCAATGTGGCGAATCAGCCGTCACGCCGTCACAAACGAAACACTAATAGCACCTACACGAAAACAGTCTAATACATCAAACCTTCAGTGATTGACCCACATCTGGTCCCCTGCAATACTGAATGGTCAAATCATGACATTAATTAAGCCACGCCCCCTCACAACAGGAAGTATTTTTTCCCATTGAAAATGAATGGAGCTAAAATGAAAGTGCCTGTTGGGGGCTTTATCATATCCTAAATCTCACCAAATTTGGCAGACTCATCACTTAGACATGGGGGAGTAAAAAATGATCAAAACCTCACGTTTTTATATATGCTGAAGGGGCGTGGCCTGGCCTCAAAATTAGGCATCTCGCCATGAAAAACGAAACACTAATAGCACCTACACGAAAACCGTCTAATACATCAAACCTTCAGTGATTGACCCACAACCACTGCCCTGCAATACTGAATGGTCAAATCATGACATTAATTAAGCCACGCCCCCTCACAACAGGAAGTGTACAGTTATACATTGAACGTCCCGATCGGACACCTGTTACCTAATCAGCGGGACGGTCTGTCCAGTGACCGAAGACATGTTGCTGTAACAAGCTTTCCAACACTGACCGTTTTGGGTGGAGCATGTGGGCGTGGCAATGTGGCGAATCAGCCGTCACGCCGTCACAAACGAAACACTAATAGCACCTACACGAAAACAGTCTAATACATCAAACCTTCAGTGATTGACCCACATCTGGTCCCCTGCAATACTGAATGGTCAAATCATGACATTAATTAAGCCACGCCCCCTCACAACAGGAAGTATTTTTTCCCATTGAAAATGAATGGAGCTAAAATGAAAGTGCCTGTTGGGGGCTTTATCATATCCTAAATCTCACCAAATTTGGCAGACTCATCACTTAGACATGGGGGAGTAAAAAATGATCAAAACCTCACGTTTTTATATATGCTGAAGGGGCGTGGCCTGGCCTCAAAATTAGGCATCTCGCCATGAAAAACGAAACACTAATAGCACCTACACGAAAACCGTCTAATACATCAACCCTTCAGTGATTGACCCACAACCGGTCCCCTACAATACTGAATGGTCAAATCATGAAAATAATTAAGCCACGCCCCCTCACAACAGGAAGTGTACAGTTGTACATTGAACATCCCGATCGGACACCTGTTACCTAATCAGCGTGACGGTCTGTCCAGTGACCGAAGACATGTTGCTGTAACAAGCTTTCCACGACTGGTTGTTTTGGGTGGAGCATGTGGGCGTGGCGATGTGGCGAATCAGACGTAACGCCGTCACAATACGTTTGGCCTTTTGGGAGCTTTATCATATCCCAAAACTCACCAAATTTGGCAGACTCGTCAGGACTGGTGAAAAATTACATATTTTGGGGGCGTGGCCAAAATTGCAACAGAAAGGGCTCAAGAGCGCCACCTAGAAAATTTCAAACTACCCTCCGCATTGGCCTTAGTTTCACGTAGGATCATGAAATTTGGTACACTTGTCCAATTCACCAAGACGCACAGAAAACCCTCTGGCGTCAACGTTGTACGATAAATGGGAAGGCGGCCATTTTGGAATGTGGACCAAATTGAGTGCACGCACTAGGTGCCGAACGGGTACGGGAAAGGCACGAGAGTGTTTCGGGGTGGACCAGCTCGACTTCCCGCGGTCGCCGCGAGAAGGGCGGAGCGGCGCTAAGGCATTCACACGTGCATTTTCGTAGGAAATGCGGTTTTTCTAGTTATTATTATCTTTATAGATGTTACTATCTTCCATCCGTACGTTTTTTGGCGTCCTACTCCTCCTAGAGTATTTGTGCCATTTCAACGATTCATATATCAAAATGTTCAGCTCGTTCAGGACAATCCAGCTATGACTTTTGGTAATGCTGCAAGTTGCGCTTTTTGAAATATTAAGCCTTTTCGGCCATCTTTTTCCCATTGAAAATGAATGGAGCTAAAATGAAATGGCCGTTTGGGGGCTTTATCATATCCTAAATCTCACCAAATTTGGCAGACTCATCACTCAGACATGGGGGAGTAAAAAATTATCAAAACCTCGCGTTTTCATATATGCTGAAGGGGCGTGGCCTGGCCTCAAAGTTAGGCATCTCGCCATGAAAAACGAAACACTAATAGCACCTACACGAAAACCGTCTAATACATCAAACCTTCAGTGATTGACCCACAACCGGTCCCCTACAATACTGAATGGTCAAATCATGACATTAATTAAGCCACGCCCCCTCACAACAGGAAGTGTACAGTTATACATTGAACGTCCCGATCGGACACCTGTTACCTAATCAGCGGGACGGTCTGTCCAGTGACCGAAGACATGTTGCTGTAACAAGCTTTCCAACACTGACCGTTTTGGGTGGAGCATGTGGGCGTGGCGATGTGGCGAATCAGCCGTCACGCCGTCACAAACGAAACACTAATAGCACCTACACGAAAACAGTCTAATACATCAAACCTTCAGTGATTGACCCACATCCGGTCCCCTGCAATACTGAATGGTCAAATCATGACATTAATTAAGCCACGCCCCCTCACAACAGGAAGTGTACAGTTGTACATTGAACGTCCCGATCGGACACCTGTTACCTAATCAGCGTGACGGTGTGTCCAGTGACCGAAGACATGTTGCTGTAACAAGCTTTCCAACACTGACCGTTTTGGGTGGAGCATGTGGGCGTGGCGACGTGGCGAATCAGACGTAACGCCGTCACAATACGTTTGGCCTTTTGGGGGCTTTATCATATCCCAAAACTCACCAAATTTGGCGGACTCATCAGGACTGGTGAACGATTACATATTTTGGGGGCGTAGCCAAAATTGCAAAAGAAGCGGCTCAAGAGCGCCACCTAGAAAATTTCAAACTACCCTCCGCATTGGCCTTAGTTTCACGTAGGATCATGAAATTTGGTACACTTGTCCAATTCACCAAGACGCACAGAAAACCCTCTGGCATCAACGTTGTACGATAAATGGGAAGGCGGCCATTTTGGAATGTGGACCAAATTGGGTGCGTGCATTGGGTGCCGAAAGGGTACGGGAAAGGCACGAGAGTGTCTCGGGGTGGACCAGCTACTCGCACAGTTTTGGTGCGATTTCAACAAGTCATATATCAAAATGTTCAGCTCATTTAGGACAATCCGGCTATGACTTTTGGTAATGCTGCAACTTTAGCTTTTTGAGATATTCAGCCTTTTCGGCCATCTTTTTCCCATTGAAAATGAATGGAGCTAAAATGAAATGGCCGTTTGGGAGCTTTATCATATCCTAAATCTTACCAAATTTGGCAGACTCATCACTCAGACATGGGGGAGTAAAAAATGATCAAAACCTCATGTTTTCATATATGATGAAGGGGCGTGGCCTGGCCTCAAAGTTAGGTATCTCGCCATGAAAAACGAAACACTAATAGCACCTACACGAAAACTGTCTAATACATCAAACCTTCAGTGATTGACCCACAACCAGTCCCCTGCAATACTGAATGGTCAAATCATGACATTAATTAAGCCACGCCCCCTCACAACAGGAAGTGTACAGTTGTACATTGAACGTCCCGATCGGACACCTGTTACCTAATCAGCGTGACGGTCTGTCCAGTGACCAAAGACATGTTGCTGTAACAAGCTTTCCAACACTGACCGTTTTGGGTGGAGCATGTGGGCGTGGCAATATGGCGAATCAGACGTAACGCCATCACAAACGAAACACTAATAGCACCTACACGAAAACTGTCTAATACATCAAACCTTCAGTGATATACCCACATCCGGTCCCCTGCAATACTGACTGGTCAAATCATGACAATAATTAAGCCACGCCCCCTCACAACAGGAAGTGTACAGTTGTACATTGAACGTCCGGATTGGACACCTGTTACCTAATCAGCGTGACGGTCTGTCCAGTGACCAAAGACATAGTGTTGTAACAAGCTTTCCAACAATGACTGTTTTGGGTGGAGCATGTGGGCGTGGCGATGTGGCGAATCAGACGTAACGCCGTCACAATACGTTTGGCCTTTGGGGAGCTTTATCATATCCCAAAACTCACCAAATTTGGCAGACTCGTCAGGACTGGTGAAAAATTACATATTTTGGGGGCGTGGCCAAAATTGCAACAGAAACGGCTCAAGAGCGCCACCTAGAATATTTCAAACTACCCTCCGCATTGGCCTTAGTTTCACGTAGGATCATGAAATTTGGTACACCTCCCCGATTCACCAAGGCGCACAGAAAACCCTCTGGCACCAACGTTGTACGATGAAAGGAAAGGCGACATTTTCGGCCATTTTTATCCCATTGAAAATGAATGGAGCTAAAATGAAATAGCATTTTGGGGGCTTTTTCATATCCCAAAACTCACCAAAATTGGCAGACTCATCAGGACTGGTGAACGATTACATATTTTGGGGGCGTGGCCAAAATTGCAACAGAAACGGCTCAAGAGCGCCACCTAGAAAATTTCAAACTACCCTTCGCATTGGCCTTAGTTTCACGTAGGATCATGAAATTTGGTACGCTTGTCCAATTCACAAAGACGCACAGAAAACCCTCTGGCATCAACGGTGTACGATAAATGGGAAGGCGGCCATTTTGGAATGTGGACCAAATCGGGTGCACGCATTGGGTGCCGAACGGGTACGGGAAAGGCACGAGAGTGTTTCGGGGTGGACCAGCTAGACTTCCCGCGGTCGTCGCGAGAAGGGCGGAGCGGCGCTAAGGCATTCACACGTGCATTTTCGTAGGAAATGCGGTTTTTCTAGTTATTATTATTATTCTTATATGTTACTATCTTCCGTCCGTACGTTTTTTGGCGTCCTACTCCTCCTACAGTTTTCGTGCCATTTCAACATATCATATATCAAAATGTTCAGCTCGTTCAGGACAATTCAGCTATGACTTTTGGTACTGCTGCAACTTTCGCTTTTTGAAATATTAAGCCTTTTCGGCCATTTTTTTCCCATTGAAAATGAATGGAGCTAAAATGAAATGGCCTTTTGGGGGCTTTATCATATCCTAAATCTCCCCAAATTTGGCAGACTCATCAATCAGACATGGGGCAGTAATAAATGATCAACACCTCGCGTTTTCATATATGCTGAAGGGGCGTGGCCTGGCCTCAAAGTTAGGCATCTCGCCATGAAAAACGAAACACTAATAGCACCTACACAAAAACTGTCTAATACATCAAACCTTCAGTGATTGACCCACAACCAGTCCCCTGCAATACTGAATGGTCAAATCATGACATTAATTAAGCCACGCCCCCTCACAACAGGAAGTGTACAGTTGTACATTGAAGGTCCCGATCGGACACCTGTTACCTAATCAGCATGACGGTCTTTCCAGTGACCAAAGACATGTTGATGTAACAAGCTTTCCAACACTGACCGTTTTGGGTGGAGCATGTGGGCGTGGCGATGTGGCGAATCAGACGTAACGCCGTCACAATACGTTTGGCCTTTTGGGAGCTTTATCATATCCCAAAACTCACCAAATTTGGCAGACTCGTCAGGACTGGTGAAAAATTACATATTTTGGGGGCGTGGCCAAAATTGCAACAGAAACGGCTCAAGAGCGCCACCTAGAATATTTCAAACTACCCTCCGCATTGGCCTTAGTTTCACGTAGGATCATGAAATTTGGTACACTTGTCCAATTCACAAAGACGTACAGAAAACCCTCTGGCATCAACATTGTACGATAAATGGGAAGGCGGCCATTTTGGAATGTGGACCAAATTGGGTGCATACATTGGGTGCCGAACGGGTACGGGAAAGGCACGAGAGTGTTTCAGGGTGGACTAGCTCGACTTCCCGCGGTCGCCACGAGAAGGGCGGAGCGGCGCTAAGGCATTCACACGTGCATTTTCGTAGGAAATGCAAATTTTCTAGTTATAGTTACTATCTTCCGTCCGTACGTTTTTTGGCACGCTACTCCTCCTAGAGTATTTGTGCCATTTCAACGATTCATATATCAAAATGTTCAGCTCGTTCAGGACAATCCAGCTATGACTTTTGGTAATGCTGCAAGTTTCGCTTTTTGAAATATTAAGCCTTTTCGGCCATTTTTTTCCCATTGAAAATGAATGGAGCTAAAATGAAATGGTCTTTTGGGGGCTTTATCATACCCTAAAACTCACCAAATTTGGCAGACTCATCACTCAGACATGCAGGAGTAACAAATGATCAAAACCTCGCATTTTCATATATGCTGAAGGGGCGTGGCCTGGCCTCAAAGTTAGGCATCTCGCCATGAAAAACGAAACACTAATAGCACCTACACGAAAACCGTCTAATACATCAAACCTTCAGTGATTGACCCACAACCACTCCCCTGCAATACTGAATGGTCAAATCATGACATTAATTAAGCCACGCCCCCTCACAACAGGAAGTGTACAGTTATACATTGAACGTCCCGATCGGACACCTGTTACCTAATCAGCGGGACGGTCTGTCCAGTGACCGAAGACATGTTGCTGTAACAAGCTTTCCAACACTGACCGTTTTGGGTGGAGCATGTGGGCGTGGCGATGTGGCGAATCAGCCGTCACGCCGTCACAAACGAAACACTAATAGCACCTACACGAAAACAGTCTAATACATCAAACCTTCAGTGATTGACCCACATCCGGTCCCCTGCAATACTGAATGGTCAAATCATGACAATAATTAAGCCACGCCCCCTCACAACAGGAAGTGTACAGTTGTACATTGAACATCCCGATCGGACACCTGTTACCTAATCAGCGTGACGGTCTGTCCAGTGACCGAAGACATGTTGCTGTAACAAGCTTTCCACGACTGGTTGTTTTGGGTGGAGCATGTGGGCGTGGCGATGTGGCGAATCAGACGTAACGCCGTCACAATACGTTTGGCCTTTTGGGAGCTTTATCATATCCCAAAACTCACCAAATTTGGCAGACTCGTCAGGACTGGTGAAAAATTACATATTTTGGGGGCGTGGCCAAAATTGCAACAGAAACGGCTCAAGAGCGCCACCTAGAATATTTCAAACTACCCTCCGCATTGGCCTTAGTTTCACGTAGGATCATGAAATTTGGTACACTTGTCCAATTCACAAAGACGTACAGAAAACCCTCTGGCATCAACATTGTACGATAAATGGGAAGGCGGCCATTTTGGAATGTGGACCAAATTGGGTGCATACATTGGGTGCCGAACGGGTACGGGAAAGGCACGAGAGTGTTTCAGGGTGGACTAGCTCGACTTCCCGCGGTCGCCACGAGAAGGGCGGAGCGGCGCTAAGGCATTCACACGTGCATTTTCGTAGGAAATGCAAATTTTCTAGTTATTCTTATATGTTACTATCTTCCGTCCGTACGTTTTTTGGCGTCCTACTCCTCCTACAGTTTTCGTGCCATTTCAACATATCATATATCAAAATGTTCAGCTCGTTCAGGACAATCCAGCTATGACTTTTGGTAATGGTGCAACTTTAGCTTTTTGAGATATTTAGCCTTTTCGGCCATTTTTTTCCCATTGAAAATGAATGGAGCTAAAATGAAATGGCCTTTTGGGGGCTTTATCGTATCCTAAAACTCACCAAATTTGGCAGACTCATCATTCAGACATGGGGGAGTAAATATTTATCAAAACCTCGCATTTTCATATATGCTGAAGGGGCGTGGCCTGGCCTCAAAGTTAGGCATCTCGCCATGAAAAACGAAACACTAATAGCACCTACAAGAAAACTGTCTAATACATCAAACCTTCAGTGATTGACCCACAACCGGTCCCCTACAATACTGAATGGTCAAATCATGACATTAATTAAGCCACGCCCCCTCACAACAGGAAGTGTACAGTTGTACATTGAAGGTCCCGATCGGACACCTGTTGACTAATCAGCATGACGGTCTGTCCAGTGACCAAAGACATGTTGCTGTAACAAGCTTTCCAACACTGACCGTTTTGGGTGGAGCATGTGGGCGTGGCGACGTGGCGAATCAGACGTAACGCCGTCACAAACGAAACACTAATAGCACCTACACGAAAACTGTCTAATACATCAAACCTTCAGTGATTGACCCACATCCGGTCCCTTGCAATACTGAATGGTCAAATCATGACATTAATTAAGCCACGCCCCCTCACAACAGGAAGTGTACAGTTGTACATTGAAGGTCCCGATCGGACACCTGTTGACTAATCAGCATGACGGTCTGTCCAGTGACCAAAGACATGTTGCTGTAACAAGCTTTCCAACACTGACCGTTTTGGGTGGAGCATGTTGGCGTGGCGATGTGGCGAATCAGACGTAACGCTGTCACAATACGTTTGGCCTTTTGGGGGCTTTATCATATCCCAAAACTCACCAAATTTGGCAGACTCGTCAGGACTGGTGAAAAAATACATATTTTGGGGGCGTGGCCAAAATTGCAACAGAAACGGCTCAAGAGCGCCACCTAGAATATTTCAAACTACCCTCCGCATTGGCCTTAGTTTCACGTAGGATCATGAAATTTGGTACACCTCCCCGATTCACCAAGGCGCACAGAAAACCCTCTGGCACCAACGTTGTACGATGAAAGGAAAGGCGACCTTTTCGGCCATTTTTATCCCATTGAAAATGAATGGAGCTAAAATGAAATAGCATTTTGGGGGCTTTTTCATATCCCAAAACTCACCAAAATTGGCAGACTCATCAGGACTGGTGAACGATTACATATTTTGGGGGCGTGGCCAAAATTTCAAAAGAAACGGCTCAAGAGCGCCACCTAGAAAATTTCAAACTACCCTCCGCATTGGCCTTAGTTTCACGTAGGATCATGAAATTTGGTACACTTGTCCAATTCACCAAGACGCACAGAAAACCCTCTGGCGTCAACGTTGTACGATAAATGGGAAGGCGGCCATTTTGGAATGTGGACCAAATTGGGTGCACGCATTGGGTGCCGAACGGGTACGGGAAAGGCACGAGAGTGTTTCGGGGTGGACCAGCTCGACTTCCCGCGGTCGCCGCGAGAAGGGCGGAGCGGCGCTAAGGCATTCACACGTGCATTTTCGCAGGAAATGCGGTTTTTCTAGTTGTGTGAATGCCAACAAGGCATTCACACTATAGAGATTGTGTTTATATTTATTATTATTATTCTTATATGTTACTATCTTCCGTCCGTACGTTTTTTGGCGTCCTACTCCTCCTACAGTTTTCGTGCCATTTCAACATATCATATATCAAAATGTTCAGCTCGTTCAGGACAATCCAGCTATGAGTTTTGGTAATGGTGCAACTTTAGCTTTTTGAGATATTTAGCCTTTTCGGCCATTTTTTTCCCATTGAAAATGAATGGAGCTAAAATGAAATGGCCTTTTGGGGGCTTTATCGTATCCTAAAACTCACCAAATTTGGCAGACTCATCATTCAGACATGGGGGAGTAAATATTTATCAAAACCTCGCATTTTCATATATGCTGAAGGGGCGTGGCCTGGCCTCAAAGTTAGGTATCTCGCCATGAAAAACGAAACACTAATAGCACCTACAAGAAAACTGTCTAATACATCAAACCTTCAGTGATTGACCCACAACCGGTCCCCTACAATACTGAATGGTCAAATCATGACATTAATTAAGCCACGCCCCCTCACAACAGGAAGTGTACAGTTATACATTGAAGGTCCCGATCGGACACCTGTTACCTAATCAGCGGGACGGTCTGTCCAGTGACCGAAGACATGTTGCTGTAACAAGCTTTCCAACACTGACCGTTTTGGGTGGAGCATGTGGGCGTGGCGACGTGGCGAATCAGACGTAACGCCGTCACAAACGAAACACTAATAGCACCTACACGAAAACTGTCTAATACATCAAACCTTCAGTGATTGACCCACATCCGGTCCCCTGCAATACTGAATGGTCAAATCATGACATTAATTAAGCCACGCCCCCTCACAACAGGAAGTGTACAGTTGTACATTGAAGGTCCCGATCGGACACCTGTTACCTAATCAGCATGACGGTCTTTCCAGTGACCAAAGACATGTTGATGTAACAAGCTTTCCAACACTGACCGTTTTGGGTGGAGCATGTGGGCGTGGCGATGTGGCGAATCAGACGTAACGCCGTCACAATACGTTTGGCCTTTTGGGAGCTTTATCATATCCCAAAACTCACCAAATTTGGCAGACTCGTCAGGACTGGTGAAAAATTACATATTTTGGGGGCGTGGCCAAAATTGCAACAGAAACGGCTCAAGAGCGCCACCTAGAATATTTCAAACTACCCTCCGCATTGGCCTTAGTTTCACGTAGGATCATGAAATTTGGTACACTTGTCCAATTCACAAAGACGTACAGAAAACCCTCTGGCATCAACATTGTACGATAAATGGGAAGGCGGCCATTTTGGAATGTGGACCAAATTGGGTGCATACATTGGGTGCCGAACGGGTACGGGAAAGGCACGAGAGTGTTTCAGGGTGGACTAGCTCGACTTCCCGCGGTCGCCACGAGAAGGGCGGAGCGGCGCTAAGGCATTCACACGTGCATTTTCGTAGGAAATGCAAATTTTCTAGTTATTATTATTATTCTTTATAGATGTTACTATCTTCCATCCGTACGTTTTTTGGCGTCCTACTCCTCCTACAGTTTTCGTGCCATTTCAACAATTCATATATCAAATTGTTCAGCTCGTTCAGGACAATCCAGCTATGACTTTTGGTAATGCTGCAACTTTCGCTTTTTGAAATATGAAGCCTTTTCGGCCATTTTTATCCCATTAAGAATGAATGGAGCTAAAATGAAATGGCCTTTTGGGAGCTTTATCATATCCTAAACCTCACCAAATTTGGCAGACTCATCATTCAGACATGGAGGAGTAAAAAATTATCAAAACCTCACGTTTTCATATATGCTGAAGGGGCGTGGCCAGGCCTCAAAATTAGGCATCTCGCCATGAAAAACGAAACACTAATAGCACCTACACGAAAACTGTCTAATACATCAAGCCTTCAGTGATTGACCCACAACCGGTCCCCTACAATAATGAATGGTCAAATCATGACATTAATTAAGCCACGCCCCCTCACAACAGGAAGTGTACAGTTGTACATTGAACGTCCCGATCGGACACCTGTTACCTAATCAGCGTGACGGTCTGTCCAGTGACCAAAGACATGTTGCTGTAACAGGCTTTCCAACACTGACCGTTTTGGGTGGAGCATGTGGGCGTGGCTACGTGGCGAATCAGACGTAACGCCGTCACAAACGAAACACTAATAGCACCTACACAAAAACAGTCTAATACATCAAACCTTCAATGATTGACCCACATCCGGTCCCCTGCAATACTGACTGGTCAAATCATGACATTAATTAAGCCACGCCCCCTCACAACAGGAAGTGTACAGTTGTACATTGAACGTCCGGATTGGACACCTGTTACCTAATCAGCGTGACGGTCTGTCCAGTGACCAAAGACACAGTGTTGTAACAAGCTTTCCAACAATGACTGTTTTGGGTGGAGCATGTGGGCGTGGCGATGTGGCGAATCAAACGTAACGCCGTCACAATACGTTTGGCCTTTTGGGGGCTTTATCATATCCCAAAACATACCAAAATTGGCAGACTCATCAGGACTGGTGAACAATTACATATTTTGGGGGCGTGACCAAAATTTCAAAAGAAACGGCTCAAGAGCGCCACCTAGAAAATTTCAAACTACCCTCCGCATTGGCCTTAGTTTCACTTAGGATCATGAAATTTGGTACACTTGTCCAATTCACCAAGACGCACAGAAAACCCTCTGGCATCAACGTTGTACGATAAATGGGAAGGCGGCCATTTTGGAATGTGGACCAAATTGGGTGCACGCACTGGGTGCCGAACGGATACGGGAAAGGCACGAGAGCGTTTCAGGGTGGACCAGCTCGACTTCCCGCGGTCGCCGCAAGAAGGGCGGAGCGGCGCTAAGGCATTCACACGTGCATTTTCGTAGGAAATGCGGTTTTTCTAGTTGTGTGAATGCCAACAAGGCATTCACACTATAGAGATTGTGTTTATATTTATTATTATTATTATACTTATATGTTACTATCTTCCGTCCGTACGTTTTTTGGCACCCTACTCCTCCTACAGTATTCGTGCCATTTCAACATTCATATATCAAAATGTTCAGCTCGTTCAGGACAATCCAGCAATGACTTTTGGTAATGCTGCAACTTGAGCTTTTTGAAATATTAAGCCTTTTCGGCCATTTTTTTCCCATTGAAAATGAATGGAGCTAAAATGAAATGGCCTTTTGGGGGCTTTATCATACCCTAAAACTCACCAAATTTGGCAGACTCATCACTCAGACATGCAGGAGTAAAAAATGATCAAAACCTCGCATTTTCATATATGCTGAAGGGGCGTGGCCTGGCCTCAAAGTTAGGCATCTCGCCATGAAAAACGAAACACTAATAGCACCTACAAGAAAACCGTCTAATACATCAAACCTTCAGTGATTGACCCACAACCAGTCCCCTACAATACTGAATGGTCAAATCATGACATTAATTAAGCCACGCCCCCTCACAACAGGAAGTGTACAGTTATACATTGAACGTCCCGATCGGACACCTGTTACCTAATCAGCGGGACGGTCTGTCCAGTGACCGAAGACATGTTGCTGTAACAAGCTTTCCAACACTGACCGTTTTGGGTGGAGCATGTGGGCGTGGCGATGTGGCGAATCAGCCGTCACGCCGTCACAAACGAAACACTAATAGCACCTACACGAAAACAGTCTAATACATCAAACCTTCAGTGATTGACCCACATCCGGTCCCCTGCAATACTGAATGGTCAAATCATGACAATAATTAAGCCACGCCCCCTCACAACAGGAAGTGTACAGTTGTACATTGAACATCCCGATCGGACACCTGTTACCTAATCAGCGTGACGGTCTGTCCAGTGACCAAAGACATGTTGCTGTAACAAGCTTTCCAAGACTGACCGTTTTGGGTGGAGCATGTGGGCGTGGCGATGTGGCGAATCAAACGTAACGCCGTCACAATACGTTTGGCCTTTTGGGAGCTTTATCATATCCCAAAACTCACCAAATTTGGCAGACTCGTCAGGACTGGTGAAAAATTACATATTTTGGGGGCGTGGCCAAAATTGCAACAGAAACGGCTCAAGAGCGCCACCTAGAATATTTCAAACTACCCTCCGCATTGGCCTTAGTTTCACGTAGGATCATGAAATTTTGTACACTTCCCCGATTCACCAAGACGCACAGAAAACCCTCTGGCACCAACGTTGTACGATGAAAGGAAAGGCGACCTTTTCGGCCATTTTTATCCCATTGAAAATGAATGGCGCTAAAATGAAATAGCATTTTGGGGGCTTTTTCATATCCCAAAACTCACCAAAATTGGCGGACTCATCAGGACTGGTGAACAATTACATATTTTGGGGGCGTGGCCAAAATTTCAAAAGAAACGGCTCAAGAGCGCCACCTAGAAAATTTCAAACTACCCTCCGCATTGGCCTTAGTTTCACGTAGGATCATGAAATTTGGTACGCTTGTCCAATTCACCAAGACGCACAGAAAACCCTCTGGCATCAACGTTGTACGATAAATGGGAAGGCGGCCATTTTGGAATGTGGACCAAATTGGGTGCGTGCATTGGGTGCCGAAAGGGTACGGGAAAGGCACGAGAGTGTTTCAGGGTGGACCAGCTCGACTTCCCGCGATCGCCGCGAGAAGGGCGGAGCGGCGCTAAGGCATTCACACGTGCATTTTCGCAGGAAATGCGGTTTTTCTAGTTGTGTGAATGCCAACAAGGCATTCACACTATAGAGATTGTGTTTATATTTAATATTATTATTATAGTTACTATCTTCCGTCCGTACGTTTTTTGGCACGCTACTCCTCCTAGAGTATTTGTGCCATTTCAACGATTCATATATCAAAATGTTCAGCTCGTTCAGGACAATCCAGCTATGACTTTTGGTAATGCTGCAAGTTGCGCTTTTTGAAATATTAAGCCTTTTCGGCCATTTTTTTCCCATTGAAAATGAATGGAGCTAAAATGAAATGGTCTTTTGGGGGCTTTATCATACCCTAAAACTCACCAAATTTGGCAGACTCATCACTCAGACATGCAGGAGTAACAAATGATCAAAACCTCGCATTTTCATATATGCTGAAGGGGCGTGGCCTGGCCTCAAAGTTAGGCATCTCGCCATGAAAAACGAAACACTAATAGCACCTACACGAAAACCGTCTAATACATCAAACCTTCAGTGATTGACCCACAACCACTCCCCTGCAATACTGAATGGTCAAATCATGACATTAATTAAGCCACGCCCCCTCACAACAGGAAG
>JBBPBX010077431.1:0-16873 GCA_038048925.1 Garcialebias charrua
AAGTCTCCCGTTTTGGCCGGGAAACTACCGTATTTTACCCCTCTTTCCCGTCGTCATCCCGAATTATTATTTTCCCGGAAATCTCCCGTATTATAATATTATTTAAAAAAAAAAAAACATTCCAGTGCCTCTGTCACTAGCCTCGCGAGAACTGCCACCTGCAGTAGCCTCGGTGGCAGTTCTCGCGATGTTAGTGTTGGCAACGGGAACAAACCCGGAAAAACACAGAGATGGATGAATGTAACGAGAGAGAAGGCGTCCCTGCCAAAAAAGTTAAGACTTTGTGTAAATATCTTGAAAAATGGGACAGCAAATTTACTTTCCTAAAGAAGAGTAGGGTGGGGCACAATTACGCATTTTTTAAGATTTGTAACTGCGACTTTAGTGTCTCTCATGGGGGAAGGAACGATGTCCGTCAGCATGAAAAATCCGTCAAGCACAAAGGTAGGCCTATCAGATTGTGATCACATAACTGGTTTGAAAGAGGCTGATAGGTAGTTATTTTAGATTTCTTGTAAACCTGTCTTAAAATGTAAGGGGTCCTGGACTTTGGTTGGGCTAGTGCAGGGGTCTGCAACCTGCGGCTCTGGAGCCACATGCGGCTCTTTGGTCCCTCAGCAGTGGCTCTTCCAAGCTTTGATCAAAACTAACTTTAAACTGAATTTTATTTGTTCTTATAACAACAAAAAGGGCTAGTTTTAGCAGTTTTTCCTGTCATTTCCTTTGCAAATGTGTGAATACTAGAACTAATAGAAGGAGTAAAACATAAGTTAACTTTATTTATTCGAAGTAGGATATTTAATTTTTCCACAATTAAAATAATTTACCTAGACCTGCATAGTTCATTATTTTATTTTTTAATTGGGAAAGATCACATTATTTTTCCTTCTTTATGATAATCTGGTCTTTTTTAGTCTTAAAATGTAAAAATATCAACAAATCGTTAGATATTTTCAGCTGGCCAGAAAACTACAGGTCAGAAAATTGTCCTCTAACAAACTTAAAGTGGTCTGTGGGCCACCAGTTGAGAATCCCAGTTGTAGCAGGTATTGTGGCTCCGGAAACGTTTAATTTAGTGAACAAAAGGGCAGAAATGGCTCTTTTGATCATAAAGGTTGCAGATCCCTGGGCTAGTGGGATGGCTCGGCGTACCCGGCAGAAAATTTCCCTTATTTTTAAATCCAAAACTTGACAGGTATTATGGCTGTATTTGAATCATTTGTTGTAATTTTTCCTAGTTAAACTGTAGTGAACCAGGTAAATACACACTCTTTGAAATTTGTGAAATTGAGGTATGTTATATAATAAATCTTAAAAATGTAAAATATGTGTTATGGCTGGAAAAAAATGCAGAAAAATAGTGAGTTTTTTTCTTGTTGAACCTATGTGGAACAAAAAAGGAGCAGAATAAATACAGAGAAAACAGGAAAGTTAAGTAAATCACAGTAAAAGCATTACAATATATTTTAACCCTAAAATATCCTGAATCATAAAAAAAGTTATTTATTCGATAAATAAATAAGTAGAGAGCATAACCCCCCCAATGTTAGACCTAAAGTTATGCCCTTGGTTCGGACCTGTGATTACTGTTAATTCGTCAAGTTGGATGGTGTTCAGAAATGATGACTGCGGGCTGGGGGAGCGGTCTGGGGTCGGATCTGATTTTTGTAGCCAGAATGCAACTCTACACAGAATGTCATGATCTCAGCTTTCTGCTCTCTGCCAGAACTCTCGGCCATGCCCACTTCTTTGTTGCAGAGCAGAGATCAACATGCTGCAGGAGGGAGCTTCTCCCTGCTGCTGTGGGCTGCACACAGGTGCAGCAGGTGCTAAATAACTTAAAATGTTTTTTAAATAAAAATTCCATGTCAATCTTGCGACTCGTCCAATTATGTGTCATGTCCAATTTTATTATGAAAAACCGCAAAAGAGCGAGTCCGCAAAAAACTAACCGCGAAGTAGCAAGGGACTACTGTGTATGTATGTACAGTATATACTTTGTACATATGTGTGCGTGTGTGTGTGTGTATCTCCCCTTTGATAGCAAACACATATCTGATCATGCTACAACCCCACTGCAATAAGATCTCCTTAAAGCTGATTGGGTTGACTGTAGTGACCATGAATGGAGGCCAGTGGGCCAGATTTGACCCAAAACTGGGTGTGGATGGTGGAGGTGGTTTTAAAGTCTCCTAATTGATATTTGTAATACTTTTTAATGTTTGCTTTTCATACTTTCTCTTTTTCCCATTTAACTTTCAGGCACAGAGATCAGACAAAAATATATATATATCTAAATTTTAGAATAAAAATAAGCAAAATGCAAAATCACTTAAATAACTTAACACTTTTCAATGATTTCAATATGGTTCAATAAATCAAATGTGAAATTTGTTAACTGTTTAAATGTTAAAAAGCATTCTAGCTATTAGTGGTGTAAATCACCAGCTTTACCACGATACAATATTATAATGATATGTTTGTATGACAATACGATTTTTCTCGATATCACAGTCTGTTACAAAACAATTTCGCTTCCATTCGATTCACAAGTCTGCAATCTATATATTGCAATGTCAAATGCATTTACATACAAATAAATTTACAAAAACAATTCAAATATGATTTAACCATTTTATTTCTGTTATTACAGGTACCAGGCATTTAAATAAAAATGTTTTTTTGTTAATTAATGAAAAATAAAAATAAATGATCTGTTCAATATAGTCTCACATTTCTCACATTTAAGTGCATTTTTTAAAACCAGTTAACTTAAAAGTGTCCTGATTACCTTTCAATTATAAAGAAACAAAAATAGATATTGAGCTTACATAACATGGCTATCAATGCCATGCTTCTTCTTCAGGTGAACGACCAAATTAGTGGTTTCCCGAGTATTTTAACCCACACTTGCACCTGTTGCATACGACATGAGTTTTGTCCGTTGAGATGTTCTTCTGTTGAATCAAAATATGTCCACAGTGTTGATTTAAATCCATCAGGAGAGTGAATTTCATTATCTGTGTTTTCTGCCTCGTCTGCCATGTTGCTGAGGTGGCCGCAAAGCGCAGCCAAACACGGAAATGGTGACACAGCTGTGCCTTGGGAATTTCAAAATAAAAGCATATTTTAAAGATGACCACAGTATATGAATCGATGTTTTAGTTTTGCCATGATATAATTGAATCATTAATCATTGACTCAATATATTGATTTAAATTGATGTATTGTTATACCCCTACTAGCTATTGAGATCCATTTTTCTTCTGTAAGTTTTACGTCACATAACTCGTTCTGCAGTTTTTGTGCTATTTCAACAATTCATAAATCAAAACTCAGGACATTCCTTCTCTCACTTTTTGTATTGGTGCAATTTTTATTTTATGAAATATTTCGCTTTTTCAGCCATGTTTGCCTCATTGAAAATGAATAGAGCTCTCTTCACATCCTTCAAATTCTCCTTTCAGCTTCTTTCTGCTGATTTCAGCTTTTCAATTATCTTTTCTTGTTCTAATTTCAACTTTATTCTCTTCTTGTTAGTTTATTTTTTTTTTTTTCCATTTATAGATGGCCTCCCTTCACACCTTATAGCCATCCTCTCACTCCAATATTTTTTTTTTTTTATTTTTTATTTTTTTTATTTTTTTTTTTTTTTTTTTTTTTTTTTTTTTTTTTTTTTTTTTTTTTTTTAATAGAGAAAGAAAGAAAAGAGAAAGTGAGACAACAAAACAAAACAAAACAACAAAACAACAATTGTCCACAGAAAGAGCACAAGGCAAACACACCAAACCTCCGTCCACAATCCTGCAAAGCACATGACAGAACACAACAACGAAACATACAAGCATAAAGACTGATAATATTCATGACCTTGCAAATATTTCTATAAATACACATACCCATACCTACAAATATATATACAATATACATACATATATATTTATATTCATTTATATACCCATCTACATACATCTACTATACATCCCTGCATCCATTTGTGTGTGGTTGTGAGCATGCATAAGTGAATGAGGTTCCTCCAATAGAACATTTAGTAGCGACTGTGAAGCATCAGAGACCCGTCCCCCCAAAGCCCGAGACAGACGAAGGGGCGATCAAAGCCCAAGACCCCAGGAAGGACCCCGAGCCCAGAGTCCCCAGGACCACCCGAACAGGACGAGCCACTCGTCCACTCCCCAGATCCGACCAAGTGGAAGAACCGGACGAACCCCACCAGGGACCACACACAATGACCCCCCGGGGTCAACAGCGACAATACACAGGCCCCCGCCGGAGCCCGCTGCACCGACGTAGCCCCAGGGCCGGTCACCGAGGCTCGGGCACCGGGGACGCCCATCCCTCAGGTCCAGACCTGACAGGACCAGAGGACCCGAGCCCCACCAGGCAGCCACCAGGCCGAGCTGACAAACGCCCAAGCGCCCAGCCCCAGATAGTGAGGGCCCCAAGCACGCCCGTAGGCAGAGGAACACCCACCAGGGGGCCACGTGGCAGGAGCGCGACACTGGGTAGCCTCAGAAGTATCAGAGAGGGGGCAGTCCAAGTCCCAGCCTGACACTTAAACATTCATACACAGACACACTCATTCAGACCCACCCTCATCCTCACCCTCAGTCACAGAAAGACAAACAATAACGACACGCTCCATTCATAATCCCGATGCACACTCTATACCCCCTAGGTCCAAGACATGTACCTGCTCCCTACATGGGGCAGCCCACATCCAAACCCAGGAGGTAGACCCATTCATTCTGGGGTGGAGAGCAGCAGACGTCCAAGATCCGGCCCACCCCGCGCCCTGCCGACAGGACAGGACAGGACACCCGAGCCCAAGCAGCCCCAGAGGGAGCGCACTGCCAGCCCCGCCCACGGCGAACCCGCAGGCCCCGAACCCCCCCACACCCCAGCACAACCCCTGACGGCCCACCCCCAGAATGTCCGCAAGGCAACCAGGGGGGTAAGAGAAAAATAAATAAATAATATATAAATAAATACATAATAAATAAAATTGAAATTAACAAATCAAGACCCCGACACACACACCCCCGTCCCCAAATGTACTGTTGGTGAGTGTTGTTGTAAAGTGTATTTAAAAAGGAAAGAGAAGGAGCAAAGGCTGGCATTATACCAGTTTCCCCTCCACTCCAACTCTAACCCAGGCCCTAATTGTCTAGATGCATAATGTTGAGTGAGCATAGGCATGGGGGCGAGATTGATGTCATCCCGCCACCCATAGCCATAGTGCTCACTCCATTCCCTATATGTGACTTTTATGAAGATGTTTATGAATGAATGTCTAAAGTGTATATAAAATTGAGTCCCAGGTGCTCTTAACAACAGAGATGTAAAACCATTGCAGCACACCCGAGACCCAAATTCCCTACATGTATTAATTTAAGATGAAGAGGGCGGAGGTGCGTGTTGAGGGATGGGGAGAAAAATAACTGCAGGAACAGTGCTCCCACAGCGAGTCAGCTCCCCCGCTGACCCTGCTTACCCCCCAGCTCGCCAAGGTCCACCCAAGGAGCGAGGTAAAGGAAACACCTCTCCGACCGCCAGGACATTGAGCCAAGACCAGAGAGGGACACGGCCCCGAGGGCCGCCAACAGCAGAACCAACAGCCCACACCCGCCAGGGCCGCCACGACCCCTGCGAACCGCAGTCAGCCCGCCGTCCAAGAGGACACAAAATCCCACATGGACGACACGGCCAAGAGCGCCCGCCCAACCGTCGACAGAGCCAGGAAGCATCAAGAACAGGCCCCAACCGGGGCCCGCACACCGGCCAAGTATAGTCCAAGACCATCATCCAGGACATCCACTTAATCCCCACCCCAGAAGAAATACTATACCCACCCTTCATATTAACAACTTTCAAAACACATAACACATTAGACACCCAGGCTGGGTTTGCCCGCTCCCTCCCATTGGCCACCAGTCACGCCCCCAGACACCCACCCCCCAGCATATGAACCCCAACCCACCAGCGAGCCGAGAGCCCCCGGCCAGAGCTGGGCACCAGAGCGCCAGCCAGCCCATAGCCCGGCGACCCGCCGGCTAGAGCCCAAGACCCCCGACCCCCACCAGGCCCAAGCCCGGGGACGACGCGCCCCCAGAGTCCCAAGCCCCCGGCACCCACCCCGAAACCACCCCAGCACAGCCGGGTCACCGACCGGCGACCCATGACCGCCGCCACCGACCACCCGAGGGCCCGCATGCCGCCCCCAGTAGATGTCCCCCAGAACCCCCCCCGGTCCTCCCCAGGTCGAAGACGAGGTCCTCCCCGCCCAAGCAGCCCTAACCCCCCGGCGCCCCAAACCCCAACCTCCCCCCCCTCCAGTCCCAATGCCCCACAAGGCCACATCCCAGACCCCCCACCCTCACTACGTAACGGAGCCGATCAAAGAATGCCAAATAGGTTGATCCAATGTGTCGGCAGATGCTGTTTCAAGACTAATATGATCTAACAGAAGATTTTTATACTGATTAACGCTAAGATTATTTTTATTTTTCCAATTTACGAGTATGGTTTTCTTTGCGATGCATAAGGCAGTGAAAAGCATATAGGATGTATTTTTTTCTAGTATAACATCTTCAAAGATACCCAATAAGCAAACAGATGGAGAGAGTGGGATATTAATTTTCAAACATTTAGACAAGTCTTCACATACCTGTACCCAGAACCTCTGAACGGGTGGACAGAACCAGAGCGCGTGAATATAATCATCAGGTGTATTACTTATGCACTGTGAGCACTTGTTAGATGGTATAAAGCCCATCTTAAACATTCGCTCCCCTGTATAATGTACTCTATAGAGAACCTTATATTGTATTAATTGTAAATTGGAGATTCTAGTCAATTTAAAAGTATTTGAACATACTTGAGACCAAATTTTTTGTTCAAAGTTGATTGATAAATCTGACTCCCATTTTTCAACAGGTAGTGCTATCGAGTCATCGATTCTAGACAATTTTTTGTATATTTTAGATAATAATTTGGGTGGTTGAAAATTAATAAACTCTAACACACATGTTGGTGTTTCCAACAATGTTTTATTAAGCTTAAATTTCTTTTTTACAATTGACTTAATTTGTTGGTATTGTAGGAAATATTTATTATCAATGTCATATTGTATTATTAATTTATTAAATGGAATAAAGTCTATACCCTCAAATATGTGTTCCAGACATTCAATACCTTTCATTCTCCAACCTGGGAAATTTAACATATTATTTTCTTGTTGAATGTCAGGATTGTTCCAGAGAGGTGTATGTCTACATGGGAGTAGTGAAGACTTTGTCATTTTCAGATACTCCCACCATGCTGTCAGAGATGAGCTAATATTGATGCTCTTAAAGCAGACATGTCTTTTTAAATCTGTACTGATAAATGGTAGATCTGAAATCCTAATATTATTACATAAAGTTTGTTCTATATCTATCCAAGTTTCATCTAGTGCATTCGGTTTTAACCACTTTGATATATATTGTAACCTGTTTGCTAAATAGTAGTAATAAAAGTTTGGAAGTTCTAATCCTCCGGTATCTTTAGATTTTTGTAATGTTTTTAAACTAATACGCGGAGTTTTATTGTTCCAAAGGAATTTAGATATAGAAGAGTCCAGGGACTTAAACCATTCATTTGAAGGTTTATTTGGAATCATTGAGAATAAATAATTTATTCTCGGCAGCACCATCATTTTTACTGAGGCAACTCTTCCCATAAGTGATATGGGTAGAGATCTCCATCTAGTAAGATCGTCTTCAATTTTCTTTAATAGTGGGATATGATTTAATTTTATTAAATCCTCCAATTTAGGAGAGATATTAACACCTAAATATTTAATATTACCTGATTGTAGTCTTTCATTAAGAGAATTATTAAACACACAATTTATCGGAAGCACTGTAGATTTTGTCCAGTTTATAGAATAATCAGAAACTTTTGAAAATGAGTTTATTAACTTGATAACATTGGATATTGAGTTTCCTGAGTTCTCAAGAAAAAGCAAAACATCGTCAGCATAAAGACTCATTTTATGTTCTATGTTTCTACCCTTTATGCCTTTAATATCAACACTTTGCCTTATTGCTGCTGCTAACGGTTCAATAAAAATAGCAAATAATGCTGGTGAAAGTGGACAACCTTGCCTGGTGCCCCTCTGTAAACAGAAGCTTGAAGATAATTGATTATTTGTCCTGACACACGCTGTTGGTGAACTATATAATATTTTTAACCAGTTAATGAAGTAATCCCCAAATCCAAATTTATTTAAGGTAGCAAATAAGAAATTCCAATTTACTCTATCGAATGCTTTTTCAGCATCTAAAGAAAAAATAGCTGTTTCAATATTTTTAAAATACGAATACTCTATTACATTATATAATCTTCGTGTATTTGTGTCTGAGTGTCTTCCTTTTATGAATCCGGTTTGGTCTGGATGTATAATAACAGGAGTTATCTTCTCTAGTCTTTTAGATAAGACTTTACAAATTATTTTAACATCAACATTAATGAGAGAGATTGGACGATAACTCGTAGGTAATACTGGGTCTTTGCCTGGCTTTAATAAGAGACTAATGTTGGCTGAATTCATATGTGTTGGTAGCCTGCCATTTTCTTCTGACTCAAGTAGCACTCTATAAAATATCGGTTCCAGTATATCCCAGAACTTTTTATAGTATTCTACTGGATATCCATCAGGACCTGGCGATTTCTTATTAGGCATGCTTTTAATTGCTTCATGGAGCTCATCTGAAGTTAATGGTGAGTCTAGTTTTGATGATTGACTAATATCTAGTTTTGGGAGTGTTACTTTCTCTAAGAATTCATTAATATCCTCATTAGATGGATTTATTTGTGGAGTGTATAGAGTTTTATAGAAATCTTTAAAAACATTGTTTACTTTTCCCTCATCATGAATTATATTTCCATCTTTATCTTTAATACCATATATATATGTTTTTTCTTTGTTTAATTTAAGTTGATTAGCTAAAAAGCTCCCTGATTTATTACCGTATTCAAAATTATCTAATCTAAGTCTTTGTATCAAGAATTTATTTTTCTTATCAATAATTTCATTTAGTTCTAATTTTACTTTGCGTAGTTTTTGCTGTGTTTCCTCTTCTTGTAGACCTTCTAATAGTTTAATGGATTTCTCTAATTCCTCAATACGTTTATTTTCTTTTTTCTTTTTATTTGTTGAATAGGATATTATTTTACCTCTCATAACTGTTTTCCCAGCCTCCCAAAGTGTACATGCTGATGTTCCTGGCAAATCATTCAACTCTAAATATGATGCCCATTCTATTTTAAAATATTGCAAAAATTCTTCTTCTTGAAGCAGTGATGTATTGAATCTCCAATTTATATTTTTTCTAGTTTCTTTTTTATAATCTAAATATAGAGTAACTGGTGCATGATCGCTGACAGCAATGGTGTGTATCTTAGTGTCTGAAATGTTGGTCAGCAATGAATTGCTTACTATAAAATAATCTATACGAGAATATGAGTGATGCACATGTGAAAAGAAAGAATATTCTTTGCTATCAGGGTGAAAAGAACGCCATGCATCGCAGAGTCCATAATCATTCATATACTGTTTAACTATATTTATAGATTGCCAACTGCGTTGAGTTCCCACTGTATTCAGTCTGTCTATTTTGTCATTGAAACCAAAGTTGAGATCACCTCCCATTACCAGTGAGGAATCCATGTGCTTTGATAGAGTGGAAAAAAAGTCATGAAAAAAAGAAGCGTCGTCTACATTTGGCCCATATATGCTAACTATACAATAATTTTGTCTAAATATTGATAACTTTAATATTATATATCTACCGTGTGGGTCTATAACCTGATCTAATACTGTGAAGTTAACATTTTTATGTATTAAAATTGCTACCCCTCTTTGTCTAGAATTATAACAGGCTGAGAATACATTAGGAAACTCTGAAGATTTTAGCTCATCTACAGTTGAGGCCAATTTATGAATTTCTTGGAGTAATACAACATCTGCCTTTAATCTTTTAATCTGATTAAAAATCCTATATTTTTTATGTTGGCTACCGGCTCCATTAATGTTCCATGTGACAAACCCTAAAGAACCCATACTTGTGCTAATGATAATAAATCTATACCACACCCACTATCACAAATATAAAAGATAACAATAGATCCAGACAAAAACATATTCCTTAATGAATAACTATATATGATTTTTAAATAAAGTAATTGCTGTTTCTTTTGAAAATGAATCAGGGAAGTTTTCATTCATAAAGTAATTGTATGGATATACAAAGACGTGTGTGAACCCTTGTGCTTGTGCGCTGATAATTGTTGAGTTAGAAAAATATAGACAAGAAAACAAAGAGAAATGATATACATGGAAACATAATTCAGATAAGAAAAAACAACAAAAACACCCTCTTACCACATCAAGTGTCATCCCACCTTGTGTATCACCACTATCTGAGTGTGTCCCACCACCGAGCTGTGCTGAAAAAAAATTAAATATATCTGGTAAGTAATATTAACAAATACTATATTTAATAATATTAATCAATATTAGTAACCGATATAGTTCTTACCTTGATCATATGGCTAATAAAGCCAAGGAGTAGTTTCTGGATCTCTAAACAGCTGACCGTTTATATAGAGTTTATCCACGGAGATGTTAGCTCTTATTCCTTCGCTTATATTTTTCTTTCTTATCGGGAATAGTACTTTCCTTCTGCTCAGGATTTCTGCAGGATATTGATCGTTCATACTAAAATGTGTCCCACGTAGTTCCCTACCCCGGCTTTTAACCTGTTCCTTTTGTTTATAACGTTCTGCAGCTAAACAGCTGATCAGTTGTTTAACTACAGCAGGAAGTTTATCCTGCAGAAGTAAGGGCTGCACAAAGGTGCAGGAGGAAGCTTTTTCTGCTGTTCTGGGCTGCACAAATGTGCAGCAGGTGTTAAATAATTTTAAACAATTTATTTTAAATAAAAATTCCATGCGATCATGCGGCTCATCCATCCATCAGCCAATTGTGTGTCATGTCCAATCTTATTTTGAAAAACCACGATAGAGCAAATCCGCGATAAATGAACCGTGAAGCAGCGAGGGACTACTGTAATCTTTTTTTATATAATGTTTATGTTTAACAGCAAAACAGGCGATAAACAATCTTCTTAAAATGAGCAATGTTAAACAAAATACAAATCTTGTGCTATAAGCTTTAAATTTTCACATCATGGTACAAAGCACCAAAATCCTTCACTGATTTCTACCAGAAAGGAGAATTTTTGGATAAAGATTCATAAAACTTGGCTGAATATTGGTTGATAAAATAATCAAGAGGGAAACTGGACATGTTAAATTAATATAACATGGTATCATCTGCACAAGATGGTCAACTTTATCTAAACTTTCTGTTGTAGTGACTGACTGCTAGAAGATTTTTCAGAACTTCGATCAGCCTTTTGAGCAGTCCATGGTACAAAAGGCCAATCGACCTTTACTCAGATTATGCTTTTGCTGCTGTTGTGACAGCCTGCTCATTTTCAGAGCTGCTCTCATTACTTTTTGTTCTCCCTTGGCCCCTCCCATCCTGCCACACTTAAAGACGCACCTGGATCACAGCTGTGAACTCACCTGATTGCTCCACTGTTCAAGCTCGTTTACCCTTCCAGTTAAAAGATGGCAGTTTCTCTCCAGACCAGAGAGTCAAGGATTCCACTAGTGTTGCATCTCTGGGCAAACAATTAAACTTTAATCCGAGGTTGTGCAATCCCTCGCCTGTTCCCTTCACTTCCTGCTGGAAGTCATCACCGTGGACCGACAGAAACAAACAAAAAGGAAACGTGCATCTACTCCTGTGCGCTCTCCGCCGTGAATCCGGAGATCCTGGAAGCGTGTGACGTCACCCAGTTCATTATTCATGACAAAAACAAAAACAACCTATGGATTTCTGATTCTGCTTTATCTGAGACCTCTCTTGCTGTGGAGCAGTAAAATATGGGAGCAGTAAATATATGGGAGCAGTAAATATATGGGAGCCTTGACCTGTTTGATTGTGGAAGACAAGAAAAAAGACTTTAAGAACTTTTTTTTTGAGGGGGGGATTTGTGTTTATTTTGTTTATGGACATTTAAAAATATAAACCTGAAAGAAAAAAAAGAGAAATGATGTGGATGATGTTTTGTTTGTTTTTTGTGTGAAAAAAAAGAAGAGAAAAAAAGAAATGTGTATATATATTTTGTCATTCAAGATGTTAAAGGGTCAACACCATTAAAGTGGATGGTCCTTGTGTGACAGGTTTAAAAAATAATAATAATACAAAAGTAATTCAAAAGTGTTAATCCTAACTGTCAGGAGGGATACCTGGCTGGCACCCCTTTTTAATAAACCAACTTTAATAAAACCGTCACACTGTGAACAGACTAAAATTAACTTTCAGACACAGGAAAACAACAAACATAGACCCAACAAATCAAATAAATGGAATCCTTTTAAATAAAAACAATACAAGCTTAGTGTTTGTGAGGCTTTTAATGTTTTGGATCTACAACAATTTAAAACTCTTTCTCCACCAAAAATTAATAAACTTTTGTCCTTACTCCAAAATATTATTCACGTTGAGTTAAGTTCACATTTTTGTGGCCCACAAATCTTTTCATATTAATATTTTTGGCCCACATACGAAGAAGTTTGGACACCCCTGGTCTACTCTGAAACCACCATAAAGAGCTTTGGAGACGATGCCTCTGTGGATCACTGATGGAGAATTTAGAACTTTTTTCTTTCTTTTTTTCTTTCTTTCTTTCTTTCTTTTTTTACTTTTTTAATGTTTTCTTGAAAGTTTTGAATATATTTTTTTAGCTGCCTGAGTAAAGTTAAATCATGTACCTGATTAAAAGTTTTGAGGGGTTTTAAGGTCAGTTGGTCGTCTTGGATTGAGGTGACTCCAAAAGTTCATCAGTCGTAGATGTCAACCTGGTGGTTCATTTCTGAGAGATTATTTTTATTTTGTCAAGGGATTTGTGAGATATTTTGCTAAAAAACAGATCAAAATCTGTATGCACGTTCACACATGGGCAAAAACACTTCCCCCATTGTGCCTTTGGCAGCAGGAGATAACCTCTGTCTTTATTAACTGGTAAAATAATGATGATGTGTTTGTTTTTACAGAGATTGTTTTGTTGTAAATATGTTTTCTCATTTAAACTCAAGAGGATCAAAATTTTTAAGGCTAAACAGAATATAGAGGCCAAGCCAGTGCTTTAAGCCACTGAGGAGGAACACCAGAACTCACAAAGGTTCCTACTATATAGACTGCTGATTACCCATGTGACCTAATACCCATTCACAAATATATTCATCATTTATCACCTGCTCCTACACAGAAGTTAAGTTCAGGAAGAACTTAATACATGTAAAGAGGTTTTGCTGCTGGCTGTCACACAGACACATTTTCATCTCCATTTTATATTTTTGCTTGAGGATTCTTTTTTTTCTTTTCGTTCTGCTGTTTGTTAGTGAGCGAACTCGCACAAAAACTTGGCAGTTGATCAAAGTTCATGCTCAATAATCCAGGTAAAAAATCCAACAAAGTTTGGTCAGGTCATCTGGACGGTTTCTATTTATTTTGTTGAGACGTTTCGTCTTTCATCCAAAGGACTTCATCAGTCCGAGGAGCCACAACAAACTGAGTCCCACAAGCAGCACACTCCCGTAGTAGACCAGCCAGTTCTCTGGTGATAAGATGGTTCATGGGCTGCTTCAGAGGAGTGGAACGGGGAGAGGGCGGCCCCAGAAACCATCTCATCACCATCAAACTGGCTGGTCTACTAAGGGAGTGTGCTGCTTGTGGGACTCAGTTTGTTGTGGCTCCTCAGACTGATGAAGTCCTTTGGATGAAGGCCGTAACGTCCCAACAAAAAAAAAAGAAAACATCCAGATGACTTGGCAGTTGATATTTTATGCCTGACACAACCAACGACCATCGAGCTACGGTAGCCCGCACGTGTGGAGCAGAGGGCTGTCATCTACGGTGTCTGGGGAAGCTGGTGGACGAGTTAAGGCCCCGCCTCAACGGGCCAGACTGGGACAAATGAGGGTGGAGGCAGGGATCCTTTCTTACCCTTAATTTGTTGAAATGGTTAGGGGATTCAAACCAGCAACTTCCAAACAGTCTTGCCTTCTCTAACCTCTGCACCACCACTCCCCAGCTTGAAGAAATGTTTGTGCTATAAAAGATGTTACATCATTAAGTCATTTATTGTCACATTTTAATCATGTTTTCTTCAAATCCTGCAAACCTCTGTTTGTGCAGTGGTATAATATTCTAATGGAGAAGTGTTTCACCAACTTCGTACTATGACTCGTCCTCGTTGGTTTCGTTTCACGGTCACCTCCCTCCTCTGTGGTCCTGCAGCCACACAGCTGCGTCTGTTCGGGTCCTGACTTGTGTTTCTGACTCTGTCCTTGTTCCTGTGCTGCATGCAGGCCTCAGCCTGGTGGTGGGACTGGTGCTCTACATCTCCAGTATTAATGACGAGGTGATGAACCGGCCCAGGGAGCCCGAGCAGTTCTTCAATTACCACTATGGCTGGTCCTTCGCCTTTGCTGCCTCGTCCTTCTTACTCAAAGAGGTCAGTGTTTGTGTGTGTGTGTCTGTGTGTGTGTTTGGGGGGGTATGCACACATGTATGTATACACGCATTTATGTACGTACATATGTATGGATGTAGATATGTATGTACAGAATGTACATATGTATGCATGTATGTATGTACATATGTATATATGTACTTATGTATGTATGTATGTATGTATGTATGTATGTATGTATGTATGTACAGAAAGTACATACGTCTGTATGCATTTATGTACGTACGTACGTATGTATGTATGTATGTATGTACATATGTATGTACAAAGTATGTATGTATGTATGTATGTATGTATGTATGTATGTATGTATGTATGTATGTATGTATGTATGTATGTATGTATGTATGTATGTATGTATGTATGTATGTACATATGTATGTACAAAGTATGTATGTATGTATGTAGAATCAGAGTCAGAGAGTCTTTATTGTCATTTGCACCGCATGTGGTACATGTGATGAAAACGAGATTATGTACACGAGGTCCCAGTTACATCCAACAACAAATGCAAGAGAAAAACAGTAATAACATCTAGAATTAACTAAGAAAAACATCAACTAGTAATACACTAAGCCTAATACAGGTAGTCCCCGATTTACGAGCGAGATCCGTTACAACGAGGCGCTCGTAAACCGGAAATCTCGTAATTTGGAACGGCCGCCATTTCTCTCGTAAATCCGGAATTTCGCTCGTAAATTGGAACGGTTTTCGCTAGCGCGACTACAAACACTCTATTTTCATCCAAAAACTGCTTATGAGTGCATAAAAATGATCGGAAACGTGTGTCCATATGCTTATCTAACTAACTGTGGTGAAAAAACACATGAAAACTCAGTATTTTTTTCGTTTTTTCCAAAAATTCGCAGCTCGTAAGTCTGGAACCTCGCAGATCAGAGCGCTCGTAAATCGGGGACTACCTGTATAGTGGGAATAAACAGCAGCACGAACATGAGTTTGTATGAGCAGATGGTCACAGATGAACACAGCAACAAGAAAACAGATCAGCATCAGCATGATGTGATATTTTGCAGTGTTTATTTTTTATTTTATTTTTATTTATTCATGAGTCTAACAGCCTCAGGGTAGAAGCTGTTCCTCAGTCTAGTGGTTCTACACTTGATGCTCCTCAACCTCCGTCCTGAGGGGAGTGGGGCAAAGAGTGAGTGTGCTGGATGAGTGAGGTCTTTCATGATGCAGGTGGCTCTTTTCCTGCATCTGGAGGTGTAAATGTCTGTGATGGTGGGGAGACTGACTCCAACAGACTTCTGTGCAGCCTTCACCACTCTCTGCAGAGCTTTCCTCTCTTCAACTGTGCAGCCTCCATGCCACACGTTGATGCTGGAGCACAGGATGCTCTCCACTGCACACCTGTAGAACGAGGTGAGAACTGGGCTGCTCAGACCAGCACGTCTCAGCCGTCTGAGGAAGTAGAGTCTCTGATGACCTTTCTTGATCAGGCTGGTGGTGTTGTTGCTCCAGCTGAGGTTATCATTCATGTGTACACCCAAGTATTTGTAGCTGGAGACCACTTCCACTGCAGACCCACCTATTTTCAGTGGGGCATGGGTGTGTTTGTTCCTTCTGAAGTCCACAATCATCTCCTTTGTCTTCTTCACATTCATGTGAAGATTATTCTCTTTGCACCAGCTCTCCAGGTGTTCCACCTCCTGTCTGTAGCTGGACTCATCATTGTTTGTAATGCATCCCACCACCGCTGTATCATCTGCAAACTTAACAATATGACAGCCTGGAAGTGTGGCTGTACAATCATATGTGAGCAGAGTGAACAGAAGGGGGCTCAGCACACATCCCTGAGGAGAGCCAGTGCTAAGGGTTATGGTGGAGGAGGAGAAGTTGTGGATCTTCACGGACTGTGGTCTGTCTGTTAAGAAGTCTAGTACCCAGTTACAAATAGAGGGGCTTAGTCCAAGTGTAGATAGTTTGTCTATCAGAGTTTGGGGGATCATGGTGTTGAAGGCAGATGTGAAGTCCACAAAGAGCAGACGCACGTATGAGTCCTTCTGATCCAGGTGGGTGAGAGCAGTGTGGACCACGGAAGAAATGGCGTCCTCTGTTGATCGGTTCTCACGGTATGCGTATTGATGAGGGTCCTCGTTGATGTTGACGGTTGCCTTGATGTGGGACATGACCAGTTTCTCAAAACATTTAGCGACTATCGGGGTGAGGGCCACGGTCTATAG
>JBBPBX010077432.1:0-16873 GCA_038048925.1 Garcialebias charrua
CCCGCTCACTCTGCGCTCTTTGCTGCTTCTCTGCTGTTGCTGCACTGAAGACCAAGTCCAGGTCCAGCTAAACATTGAGCACGAGCTGAGAGTTGCACAGTCATGTTTCAAAAAGCCGTGCACCTCAAAACGTGCTCATTGTACTGTACATTAATCCTGACTCCATTTTGATTTTTTTTTTAAATCAGCACAAATTGTTTTATTCATTTTTGTTTTGTAGGTCAAAGTGTTTGATATAACACTCCTAACTTAAACTGTTGCTGATCAATTTGAATGTATTATTATTAATTGATTATATTAAATTTTATTTTTCAATATCAAATGGTCAAAAATGTTTACATTTTGAATAAGGATAGATTTTTTTGTTTTTCAAGCTACTTGTTGCACTTTAAGCCTTTTCTATTACAGACTATAAAACAATGTTAATAAAGTTGTTATTTGTTGTAAGTTGATCTTTCTTTTTGTTTTATTTAATGTTAAAAAGGACACAATGTTATGCAGAGGTGTACTTATAACAATTTTATAGACAAATTATACTATTTACAGTCGCTGCAGAGAGTTGGAGGGCGCGTAACAGAATTGAGACGCATTGAGTTAACGTATCAGCTTCTTTTGGTAACGGAGTTAAACACCCCTACATAAAGCAGCGCTCCAGAACTGAATCGCCTTCAGAGACTATAATTTAAAACTAAAAACCATCACCGCTGCTAAACAAACCAAAGAACCCCTGAACGTTCCAGGCTGCATGAAAAACGGAGGGGATGAATTATGTTGCTTCCCTAATGTCCAGTTTGAAAATGTGAGCAGAAATAATAATAATAATAATAATAATACATTAATAATAATGAATTCAATTTATAACGCACTTTTCATTAATGAAAATCTCAAAGTGCTACAAAGTGCAACAGAATTAAATGTCAATAAAACAAGTAATAAAACAAGTAAAAATCAATAACGGTATCAACTAAGATCAAAGATAGAATCATGAGGAGGTAGAGTATGCTCGGTTAAAAAGAAATATTCAGTTTGATCCTGTTGTACATTTGGGAAACATTAACCAGTGTTGAGCTTGAAGAGAACGGTTTGGTTTTTGTGTAAAATGTGGAAACCAGTAATCATTAAACCCACACATAACCACTCTTTTCATCTTTTACTTTTTAAACTGCATCTGTTGGAAACGTCGGCACAGACCGACTCCATCGGCTCGTCTCTTTTGTTTCTAATCCTAGCTGCTGTTTTTGTGTCTCCTGCTGCAGCTACCATGTCTACCCCACCTGCAGAAACACCTCCGGTGTTCTGGGTTTCTCCGTCACCGTGGAAACACAGGCGACTAAATTCAAGTGAGTCGGCAACACAGTTTTAACCTTTAAGGAAACGATCCGTCTTAAGCACTTTCTGGAAACCGAGGTATGATGTATCTCGCTGCTCAGCCGTTCCCCAGCTACAATTTATCTGCGTGGCCGTGGAAGTGGGAGGAGGGGGACTGATAAATGACTAACGGGATCAAATTCAACCCGCAGCCTGTAATATCTCTTCACTCTCATCTCTCCCAGTACCGAGCTGGTGGAGTCAAAGATTGAGGAGTTCTTGGTTTCATTTGGGGAGAAGCTCAACACTTTAACCGAGGAAGCCTTCAGCACTCAGGTGTGTTGTTTGTGTATTTCCTTAAAGGAAAAGTTCCAGCAAAGTTTTTACACTTCAAAATCGACTTGGTGTGTTTTAAAATCAAAGTATAACTCAGAGTTGTGCATTAAACTGTGCTGCACTGCACATTTTGAAACGGCTTTAGTACACAAACGGTGTGTTTCATGCAGGTGACAGCTCTAGTGAAGCTGAAGGAGTGCGAGGACACACACCTGGGGGAGGAGGTGGACAGGAACTGGACTGAGGTGGCGACCCAGCAGTACGTGTTTGACAGACTCAACAGAGAGGTGAGAAGAAAACGTTCAAACATCAAACACCGTCAGCTTTCTGTCTCCCCTCCTTCACGGTGTCTTTTCTTTAATTAGTTCAGCTTCCTCAGTCTTCACACTTCGCTCTGTTTCTGTCATTTACACTTCACTCGTGCTTTAAAACATCAGAAATGCATACATTTTTCATTCAACCTTTATTTATACAGGTTAGTCTCATAGAGTGATGAGGACTCATAGAGAGACCTGTTTAAGACCAAACCATAAGGTACGGACAACAAACAGCCATAAAATGCATATAAAATAAAAGTACTGTAGTGATATAAAACAAAATAAAAACAAGCTACATTATGAAATGATGTAGAAAACTAAAAACAGGAATTTGTCTGCATTGAACTTAACAGACGTTTAAAATCTCTAAGAGAGGTCATGGTCGAGAGCTTCAGATCTTTTTGTAAGATATTCCAGGAAACAGGAGCAGAGTAGGAGAAGGTCCTTTTGTCTAGTTCAGTCCTCACTGACGGAACACTGCAGGTAATCATGTCCTGAGAGCGCACGCTGTAGCTGCACTCACACAGAGACATGTAGGAGGAGATGTATGAGGGCAGCAGACCAAGAAGTGATTTAAAGATGAAAATGTACCAGTGGAAGAGTCTGCGTGAGGTTAATGATGTCCAGTTAACCAGTGAATACAGGGTGCAGTGGTGGGTACGATAATCACAACCAGTTATGAATCTTAGTGCACCATGATAGACAACATCCAACATCTGCAGGGTGCTTGTAGGAGCATTCATGTAGATAATGTCACCGTAATCAATGATCAGAAGGAAAGTCACAGTTACAAGTTGTTTCCTGGCATTTAAAGTTAAACGAGATCTATTTCTGAAAATGAGCATCGACCAAGATTCCCAAGTATTTGTAAGAATCCACAAACACAATAGGAACATTGTTCGTAGATAAGACAGGACTGCTTGTATCGACTTTCCATGTGAAAACGGCATTCCTTTGGTTTTATCAGCATTTAACACCAGTTTGAGACGGAACACATCTGACTGGATGATGTTGAATCCACACTGTAAAAGCTGGAAGACCTTAGCGACTGTGTTAGCTTTGCAATAAACTGTGTCGTCAGCATAGAAGTGCACGGATCCATCAGGAAATGTTTTGACCTGCATTACTTATGTAGATCGTGAAGAGGGTGGGTCCTAAGACTGAGCCTTGTGGTACACCATTATTGACAGTTAAATAACTGGAAGAAGTACCATTGTGTTGAACATATTTCTTTCAGCCTGAGAGATAAGGTCATTAGAAAACCTACTGGTAGTGTGGTCTGAGAAACCAGCATCTGAGAGCGTATGGCAAAAGATGTCATGATCTGCGGTATCAGAAGCTTTAGACAGGTAAATGTTAGCTTTTAACATTATTCTTGGAAGTTACTGGCTCATATCAAACTCTTATCGTGAACCAGTTTTCAGTTAGGAAGATGCTGAACTGTTTTTCACACAGTGACTTCTAAAACAAAGAGCTGCCAACATGAACACCATAAGTTCGTCTGCGCTCATGAAGGCTGCAGGTGTGTGAAACTCTGTAATAAAAAGGAACAAAATGAAACACTTGGTTCAAACTAAGGGTCAGTTTCAGTCGATGCATTAACCCCAGCAGTCAGATACCTGACTTCTTTTTCATCAACAAGAGTTTGATTAATCTCATTTGATGTTCTCTGTTGCTCTTTCCACATCAAAATTAAAGATTACTGAAAATATATATTTTGGGGGCTTCAAAGTTGGCCATAAGAGGGCTGCACTAAATAAAGTCTGCTCACTAAAATATGAGGTGATTAAAAAAAAGCTTTCGTTTAAAACATCTTGAGGGCCAGGTAAGATGTTTACAGGGGCCATATTTGGCCCTCAGGCCTTGAGTTTGACACGTGTGATGTAAGAGAAAGACGCAGCAGCAGGGACACCTGAACAGGTGAAACCCACAACTCTGGTTCTTTTACTCCATCTGTTCAGGATTCCTAAAACTTTAGTGCCATCTAGCGAACTTATTAAGATTTTGCTATATACTGTACATTTTAAACTATAATAATAAAGTGTGTGTGTGCGCTCACTTTTTGAGCAATGATTCCAGCTGGGATCACTTTTTCAGAGTTAAAACTTTTTATTTTCTGTTAGAAATGGTCTGAAACGTTTAAAACGAGGGGAATAAAACCTATTAGGGTGTTGAAGGAAAAGTTAAAAGCAAAGCACAAAGTTAACAAATTAGAAAAGAAACTGTCCAGATGACCTGATTGAGAATTATCGGATTTGATACCTGGATTATTGAGCAATAACTTTCTTTTCTTAACAAGTCAGGTTTATTTTTTAGAGACTTGTGACTTTTTACTTTTATTGAAACTTCAGATTTGAATTTGCAAGCTTTTTAAAGTAAACTAATAAAGAGTGTAAGAAGTGATCTTATTTGATGTTTTCTCCTAAATAAGTGCTTAGTAGACACAAATACAACTCGTCACTTCTTGTCTGCTTCTTCACTTATGTGCTTCTTTAAAGGATGCAGTGAGAAGGTGAAGCTTGAGTTGTTTCCTGTGTGTGTGCAGATCGAGGCTCTGAAGCAGATGACCCGAGCCGAGCTCGTCTCCTGGCTCCAGGAACATTGTGGTGAAAACAGCTGCAGACTCAGCGTGCACGTAAGCTGAACCGTCCCCTTCATGTTCAACAGTTTTGGCTTCAGTCCTGGTTTATAAAGTCCACCCCGTCTCCTAACAGGTCGTGGGCTTCGGTGCTGAAGAGAAGGACGAGAGCGGAGACGGTAAAAGTGGAGGAGACCAAGGAGACGATTTCTGTGGCTCAACCTACGGAGAGGTGTCCAAGCTCACCTTCCTTCCTGTCTCATCCAAGATGGCGGGCGCTGTCGCCATCATGGACATTCCTGCTTTCACTGAGGGCTTGCCTCTCTTCCCTTATCACAAGATACTGAAATAAGCATGTTCAAAGTGACACGCTGAGCTCGTGGACTCATTATGAGCTGCTTTTTGCTCCTGACGTGAGCAGCTTTTAGCCTCACTGCCAGTGGAGTGGGTTTTATTTGAACGGAATGAGTCTGTTGTGCTCTGAGTCCGAGGAAATGACGAGTGACTGAAACGCTGAAGCAAACTCTTAATTCTTTGAGTTTTCAGACGTGTTGGACTGAGCCACTCTGGTGGGTTTATTCTGTGCTGCTACACAAAAACAATAAATCATTATTGACTCAATTAATGAAAGAGGCATTAGTCAAATTCACAGTGGAATAACAAACAAAACACTGCGATGAATTCAGCTTACAGTTGCAATGGAGTCATAAAAAAGGCCTTTATTTTGAAAAAATGATTAAAAAAAACACTAAATTGTTAGATAAAACTTCTTTTGAATTAGACATTAGTTTTTATTTTACTTGACTTTGAGAAAAAAGTTGCATCAATTTATCAAAACTTAATCTACGTGCATCAGTGCACGTATACTTTTCATCACCCCGGCTCCAAGGTCAAGGTCACAAATCAAGGTTAAAGTTCAAATGAGGCATTTGCTTGTCCGGGCCGTAACGTCTGATCCGCTCGTGGTAATTTGATGAAACTTGATACACATTTGTACACCAACAGACAGCATGGCGCATGATCTCATCGCCCCAGCACTATGGTCAAGGTCACAGATTTCAAAAAAAGGATTTGCTCACACTTAAGGCCCCCTCATAGCTCTGCGTTCGGCCGTACGCCGCACTACGCCGTACGTACGCAGAGGCACAAGCGTACCATGTACGCGCAAAGCTCAAATTTTACGTACGCAAGGTGCGTTGTCTCAACAATAAACTGCCCGGCGCCAGACTTTTGTATGCGACACAAATGTATTAAATTCACCTTCTTCATCCCTGATCTGGATTTTTCGTTTGTTTTTTTGCCAAAAGTCAAGTGATCGCTTCCTCCTCCGCTGACTCCATGACTGAAATTGAGGAAATGAATGAATTTGTCGCGAGCGATTAAACTTGTGTCCAACGTGGCTGCGCGAGGTTCTGCAAATTTCCTGGTGGGCTGCAGGACCAGCACTCCCTGTTTTTTTATTTTTTTTTTTAGAACTTTTTAATAAGATATAACACCGCTGCGGCTGAAGCTGTGTGAAGCTGTTGGCTCGCCTTTTTTTCCTCTTCCCCCCGACCTGTCAATCAATTCAGTAGGCGTGTCAGCAAATGACCAGTCGGCCAACGCTCTGCGCTGTGAATTTGGAGCGAAAACGCGAGAACGAACGCAGAGCTGTGCGGGTGAACACGCACGCACAGAACGCACGCGTAGTAATGCGTACGGCCGAACGCAGAGCTATGGGGGGGGGGGCCTTAAGGCTTAACAAGACATTTTAATAATTCAATGTGTCTTTGGACATACAGGTTCGGTGATGATCTGCAGTGGTCACAGACCTCAGATGCCTCTTGGGGATGAGGATCTTGTGTTGATACTGTGATAAACATCATGTGGCCACAAAACCATGAAAAGTTAAACACAAAAAGCAACAGCCTGTAAATGTTTGTTTGCATCATTCCAATGTCATGATTTATGAAACAAAAAAAAAATGCTCAAAATTAATATTGCCTTGAGATAATTGGGCCATTGCTATCCACCTTATTCCTGGGGGCTCTACTAAATAAATTATTAAGGTACAACTTCCCGTCAGACAGGAAGTAGCATGGGCGTAGCCAGGATTTGATGAGGGGCAGTTCGTTTGAAGGAAAGGTGGACCTAAAAACAGCAACACGCCTCGGTGGTTCACTGGAAGCGCGTCGGGTTGCCACTCCAAACTTTCTCTCGACTCGGGTTCGATCCTCACTTGGTTGAACTTATTTTACGTTTGTCTTTTATTGGATTTAAAAAAAAGGAGTTTGTGTTAACCACAGGCATAACACAAACTCTTTATTTTATTTTTTATTAATTTAAAAAGTACTTTGTAATTACAACAAAATGTTAATAATTGTTAAGCTTGTTAACTCTCAGTACTGCGGACATTCATCGCTGTTTAAAATATTTAACACTCCACACGCTCGTATGAATGTGAGATGATGTGATGAAATACGCCGAGACACTAAAGGCCTGAGGTGGTTTGACGCTAGCTCTACGTTAGCCTTCAGCTTTTGTGAATCCTCGCTAGAATAGAAATCTGGGAGCAGCACAATCAAAAGTTGGTGAAGCAGAAAATTGTTGAATTTTAGCTCCGAGTCAAACTTTACAACTTTAAAAATGGATCGATTCCAACTAAACGGTTGGGTGATCCCTGCAGGAGTCATGTTCATGCAGCACGCTCGTCCTTATTTAGTTACTCTAAACCTGGAAAACAGCATCAGGTTTGTAGCTGGACTCTGCTCTGATGACGTCTCCTTTGGTAATAATGCAAAACATGCCGAGGAACGAAGCCCAGTGAAAATGAGGTGTACCTTTGGGAAAGGTTTTAATGCCGTTCTCGTGCTGACGCAGTCAGGAAATCATTTGACGGATTCTGAGCATCTGGATGCAGCACAGCCCCACAGAGCTGATGACAAACAGATCTAATTATCCTTCAGCTCATTGTGGTCCGAGCTGCGCCTCCCTGATGGATCAGCCTCCCTGGAGACTACAGGGTTACTTGTCCTACATTTCACCAGACCTGAGCTACTGCAGCTTTGATGAGCGGGAGGAAAGGAGCTAAATAATTATAAACAGACACCAACGAGCTGCGTGTTGCTCTCAGAAGAGCTTCTGCTCGGATGTTCCTGCTGAACTCTGCCACAAATCAAAAACAGCTTTGAAGGACTTGAATCTTTTTACTCTTCAGTCACTCACCTGCAAGGTTTCCCATAAAAGATGCTTCATCTCTCAATCGAGGAGGTTACTGAAGGCACTTGGCGAGGTACTTAGAAAATCATTAAAAGCTATTTGACCTTTAAATCTACAGTAAATGTTATTTTAAACTTTGACTTGTGTGTCCATGAAGTCCGTTTATCAAACGTGCTTTGGCTACCTCACAGTTCTAGGAGAAATAAAGGCCCACTGCCTGTTAGTAGGGTTTATCAGAGTGTAATAAAATTATCTGGTCTTTATTAAGTACCGTAATCAAAAATGTTCAAACTTATCCATAAGAAAACATAAGTGCGCAGCAGTTTTTTTTTCTTCTATTCAAACTTTATTTCTACAGGTGAGTCTCATTGAGCCTCGAGGACTCATTCACAAGAGAGACCTGATTTAAACAAAGCGTGATGACAACTGTTGACTATCATAAAAAAGCATATACTGTACAGTAAATTGAAAAATAAATGGACGAAATGATATTAAAAAAAATGAAACAAAAACCGCTACATTATAAAGTGATATAAAATACTAACAAAAGGAACATGTCTGCGTTGGTTTTACTGTATTGGTATTAACTGCAAAGATGAAACCTACGGTAAATGTGAAAACTGCGTCTATTCTTGCTGCTTTCAGAGGAGTTGAAGTGAAAATAGCCAGGTGCTGCTAAGTGACGTGCTAGGGCAATTCAACTGGCAACCTGTGGGCCAGATCAGGCCCACAGGTGAGCTCAGTTCGGTCCACCATTGAGTTCATATTTAATAAAACTAGATTTTAAAACATAAAACAAACTTAATGACAATAACTGCTGGATGTCCATCCCCTGAGCTCTTGGGTTCCAGTAACTGTGGTGGCCACCTCAGCAATTTAGTTGAATAGCCCTGCTCTAGAGCATGCAGGTGTGAAGATAACAAGGTGGAACGACATCAGCAATGACCAATTAGAAGGGACGGTTGTTGCCCACTAATAAGGGTTAAAGGTCATTTCCAAATTATGTGAGAGATTTTTTGTGAGTGGAAAATATTTAGGACAGCTGTGCAGTCTCACCCCAAGGTCAGACTGTGCAATTACAATTTATTGTAAAATTGAAAACAACTTCATCTCAGACTGGGCTGCTTCTTGACAGGACAACTAAAAAAAAAAAAACAGAACATGGCAGCACAACTTTTGGTTGTAAAGTTTCATCTGAATGAACTAGAAGACTTCAGGAACATAAGACAGATGAGGCCAGCTGTGCTGATACTGATTTTTCAGCTTCAAGTACTCGTACTCATAAAAACACCCCAGTACTCCTGATCAATACGACGTTTATAGCTGGTGACGACATCTCCTCTTCCACTTTGCAAATAACTAAAGATAAAAAATGAAAAATGTCCATAAGATATTTTAAACAAAACGCAGGTGGTCTTAAATGAAGAGACTGTGTTCTTAAAGGTGCAGTCTGCAGTTTCTGTAGTGCAGTCTGTAAGTTTTCTAAAAATATATTTTTAACATATTTCTTCACTTTGTCACTATCTCCTGACAGACTGATGTTAGACAAAGTAATCTCTGAAAAAAACTATAGTCCCCTTGCTTCTCCAGGTGTTACTAAAAGCATTTCTAAAAAGCCACAGTGACCCACCGTTAACCAGCCAATAAAAACAGAGTTTGAATTTGAATTTCAGCAGAGCAAGGGGGAGCAGAGCCATATATGGCTCTGAGGGGGAGGGATCAGAATGCTTTGCCTGTTGAAATTTTTTCTAAGTGCTGTGCTCTACAGAAACTGCAGAGTGCACCTTTAATCAAAGAAAAGTGTAAAGTCATTCATGTTTATGTACTGACTCATGAACTACAAGTACTCATTGGAAAGTACTCGCAGTGCTTTACTTGTACTCTGAAATAAAACGTGTCGGAACACGCCCGGATGAGACCAAATTATAGACGTTTACCCATAATGCACAGCTGTGTTCAATGTTTATGTTTGTTTATGTTTATTAAATTTGTTCATTTTTTTACAAAAGAAATACAATACAAGACAATCCCATCAACGACACGTACACAATGTAAAAAAATGAAAGGTAGCAGAAAGAAGAATAAATCTTATTATATCTGCCCCTTTTTTCAAACAATCAGATTAAACAATAATAATCTTTCACCAGCAGTACAAAATGACTAACTCTTTCTAATTTTCTAATACTAATACATAACTAATAATTGATACAATACACATTATGCTAATTCATATATATTTTTTCAACAAATTCCTTTTGATCATTTTCTTAAATGTAAACAGTGACTTGGCATTTTTAACTACATTCTCCAAGCCATTCCATAATCTAATTCCCTGGATTGAGGTAGAACGTCCCTTCAAGCTAGTTCTGAATTGTGGTTTTACAAACATCTCTGTCCCCTTAAGATTATAACAACTTTGTCTTTTAACAAAATTCATTTGGATATTTAAAGGTAAATCGTTATTTTGAGCCCTATACATAATTGATAAAATATTATAATCAACCAAATCATGGAATTTCAATAATTTCAGTTGATAAAATAATGTACTGGATGGATGACAGTAATGTTTTCTAGTGATAATTCTTACAGCTCTTTTCTGTAATACAAAAATAGGCTTTGTGATTGTTTTACACGCTTTCCCCCAAACATCAATACAATAGATTAAGTGTGGAACAATGATTGTGTTATACAACAAATACAGAGCTTTATCATTCAATAGGTCTCTGACTTTGTACAGTACTGCAATCGATTTAGCTATTTTTATTCTTACAGAATTTATGTGTTGTTTCCATGTCAGTTTGTCATCAATGATAACACCCAAAAACTTCACCTCACTCACTCTACAAATCTCAACACCCTCAATTTTGAGTGGAACGTCAACAGTTTTCTTTTTATTACTGAATATCATGTAATTAGTTTTTTCTAGATTTAATGATAATTTATTGATTTTAAACCAAGTTTGTATTTTGGTAAATTCTGTCTTTATCAATTCCAACATCTGTTCTATATCTTCACCTAAACAGAAAAATGTGGTATCATCAGCAAAAAGTATACATTTAAGGAGTCCTGACACATTTACCAAGTCATTCACATATAAAATAAATAGCTTTGGTCCCAGCACAGAGCCCTGGGGAACTCCACATGTGATATTACAGAGGTCAGATCTTACATCATTTATTTGTACAAACTGTTTCCTATCTTTCAAATAGCTAGATACCCACTGTAATGCTGGTCCTCTAATACCATATTTGTTCAGTTTCAGTTCAATCAGACCCAAACGCAGTTTATAAACTCCTCGTACCTGATGGTCACCTGACAACTGCAGCTCGGGTCAAACAGGGTCATGGAACGATGAACCAGACACGGCAGCAACGCTGCAACACAAAGGCCTAAAAATAAAACATTCACAGTGCTGGACAGGTTCAGTCCTCGACCTGGCTGAAACGCTGTGGTGGGAACTAGAGCAGAAACTAATGTCTTCAAACCTCTAAGAAGAAGCGTGGACCTCCATAACCACGAGGCCGATCGGTTCTGCATGCTGCTGGACCGTGGGTGGACTTCATTTCCTGTCACCTTTGTAGTGAGCTAACATTGACCAAACTCTAACCGAATCACAAAAATGTGAAAATTGTCCAGAAATGAAAAAAAAAGAACATTTTGATTTGAAAAGGTGATGATTCGATGTCTGTACGTTTTGTTCTCCAGCAGTTAGTGTTTTACATGAGTGAGCAGCAGAGTCTGAGCACTTTGGATGGAAGATGTCACCACCCAGCCTCTGAGCCATGTGTCACTGGTTGTGGAGCACGTGAAGTGGCGGCCGTGCGTTGTGAAGCGTTGTGACTTCAGAGTTCGTGCTCCGCTCTCCTGTCACAAACCGTTCTGTCTCTTTACCGTCCGTCTCCTAAACCCAGCACGTACGCTAAAGGGAAGTGGATCCCAAATGCATGCAGACAAGCTCTGCTCATGAATCAGCGAAGATTGGATTAGGTTTGTTTAGCGTGCACGCACACACACACATGTACACGTGTATGCTCTTGGTTTCTCTCCCCCCCCCCCAATAAACTTTTCACTGCTGTGCTGTCATTCCTGTTGGCTTTCTAATTTGATGTGAGGAAACCCTGCCAAGGCTGTAATGAACTGGAGTCATGAGGCAGGAGCTGTGAGGAGCGGCGGAGACGGAAAGGGCTGAAAAGTGGTAAAGATGGTGTCAAGGAAGGAGGGGTGGCCAGGTTAACACCAGTCATACGTGTGAACATTGTGCTGGTGCTAAATTAATCAGTGCTCTGGGGTGTATCATCTGAGCTGGTGTAATGTGTCGACTCCTTTATTCAATTTGAGCAGTAATCTTAGAGCTCCCCACCGCCTCCATCAGCCCTTTACTGAGCCAGAGCCACCGAGGCGGAGAAACCCTACACAGATGAGTCATTAACGGGATCAAGATTACACTTAAAGAAAGGCAACCGTGCAGATGAAATCTCAGAAAACCCATCATTATGGTCATTGCTTGATGAGTTGTAGACAACAGTCCACAGCTGGAGTTGCAGAAGGAACATTAAAGAATGAAATTTATATAAAACTAATTAAACTGGCCTAGATAATAAAGGATGGTTTGAAACTAACTGGACCATGTGGACGTGTTGGTGTCCTCTCAGCAGCATCACAGGTGAATTCAGTCACTGAGCTGATTGGTATCATAGTGTGCACCATATCGAACATGGAGCACAGAGAAAAATTAAGTGAGAAGTTTCTCAGAAGTTCAAGTCGAGTCAAATTTATTTGTATAGAACTGGAACTGTTACCAAAGTGCATTAACAAAACAGACGTACATGGGGAGACTACGCTGCAGCCACTTGAACGGTGCCACTTTTTTAGATAATTGACAACATGAGGAAAGGGGAGATCAGAAATGACCTCAATACAAAAACAAGATAAATAGACATAAGACGTGTACATTTATGCATATGGGACAACAAAGGCGGTGAGTAGTCCATGGACACTCCAGAAAGTTCCAAAGTTTTGATAGAGATGGTACAGTGTCTATCAGCATCATGGTTCTGATAAGGCCACAGATGTCCTTGGGAGGGGGGTGTAACTTCTACTTACATATCCTCTAGGAGCAATTTGAGATAAGTTGGGGAGGCCAAATTCAAATTTTTTTAAATTGTTTGGTCCACCAGACTGTTTTCTGTTTTCCTTCAAGTTCTACTGGTGCACTCAATGGCGAATCCAAGAAGCCATGGACATTCCTCCCGGTCTGTGCTTGATTAGCTTTCTCAAAGATTGAAGCCTTCATGCCAGCGAGTTCCAGGAGACGCAAGTGGTGTATGATTCTCAGAAATTGCGTCCAGCTTGTGGTTGAGCTCGTTGAGCATATGAGTTTGAGAGCTCGAGGTACAGATTAATCCTTCACATCAGGCTGGCAGCTTTACCATGGCTGAAACCGCAGCCAATGTCTCCTAAGTTGTCAATATCCAAGGTATCCGCCGATTCCAAAAAGTAGAAACCCTGTTATCATAAATCCAATAATGTACACATCTTCTACGTCCTCCACGGACAACACAGACAGGTACATGATCTTCTACTTACCCCAGAATCAATGACATACCCAGCTGCGAGGGTCCGTTCAGGGCATGAGGGTTCTCCAGCACCATGTCGTCTGGTGTAAAAAATTATCGATTGCGTTTAGAGACCAGCTGACCAAATCCATAATAATTTTTGATTTGGAAGATATGTAAAGAGAGGCTCTGAGGCTGACCGGACAAGAGAGCAAACAAGCAGGACTGTAGACAACCTCTCTGGACGTGGCCTCAAGAGGAAAACTGATGACAAACTGAAGAGACGGCGGCCGTGGTGTAGTGGTAATGGCAGTCGTCTCCCGATCGGAAAGTTGGCAGTTCGACTCCCGGGACCCGCACCATGTCTCGTTGTGTCCTTGGGCAAGATACTTAACCCTGAGTTGCTCCCGGTAGGACTGGAAAGCACCTTGCATGGTAGTCTGCCACTACCGGTTTATGAATGTGTGTAGCATTCAATATATGTGTAGCACTTTGAGATTTTCAGTAATGAAAAGTGCGTTATAAATTGAATTTATTATTATTATTATTAGACTGATAACGGGAATATAAACTAAAGAGCCCAAACGACCTCCAAAGAGATTAGAGGTGAACTTCAAGGTCAAAGCACCTCAGTGTCAGATCTGTTTGAGCCACCGTGGCCAAAGTGGGACAATGTCCTCTGGACAGATGAGACAAAACTGCTTTTTGGTAACAAGTCCCAAAGAAGCCAATACCTTCAGAGGAACATGGAGGAGTCTCGGTTCTGTTGTGGACCTGCTTCGTTTCCTCTGATGCAGGGTGTCTTGAACCTGTGCAGGATATGATGACATCTCAAGACCATCAAGACATTCTGCAGCAACATGTGCTGCTCAGCTGTAGGAAGCTTGGTCTCCATCACAGATCATGGGTCTTCCAGCAGGAGAATGGTCCAAAACACACACAGCTAGAAACACTCAGGAGTGAATCAGAACAAAGCATCAGATTGTTCTGAAGTGGTCTTCAGAGCCCTGATCCACATCCTGTTGAACATCTGTGGAAAGAGCTGAAACATCTGGAGAAACCCTTCACACCTGAGATAGTTTGTTGATCAGGAGTTAACAAAACACCTGTGGACAGGTGCAGAAGACTCAGAGCTACAGAAATACGTTAATGCCTCAAAAGGTTGAAGAATTTTTTTTTTTTAGAATTAGTAACAATTCTTAAAGTAAACTGGGTTTTGGCAAAACTACTTTTATTAGTTTGTTTTTAGGATAAATCTGTTGAACCCACATTCAAAAACAACTGAAATTCACTTGTTTTTATTTTATTTTATTAAATGTCAGCCAGGCAAATATTTTCAAGGCAATCCCCACTTTTCATTTGAAAATGGGCACAGGCAGAAAGTTGGCAGCTGATGCAACACAAGCGTACATTTATAGGCAAGGGAGCGTTCTCTGATGAGAGCGGCAGCTTCCACTTGAAATGTGAGCGTTTTGGACTGAAGTGTCTGAACGGCAGCAGCCTCCCGCTGTAAATGTCACTTTGAATCAGCTCCAGCTGTGGAACTCTTCAACTGATGGAGAGACAATGAATATCTCACAGACACCCATGAAACGACTTTCTAGTCAATAATCGACTTAAAATTGAGGCTTGGGCATATTATTGAGTTATAAAACCTAAACTTTTCACCCAATTTTGCTGTGAAATCTCACAAAATAGATGTTTGGGTCTAATATTTCTCATCTGAGTCATTCCCACTTAGACTGCTCTTAATCACATTTTAAACTCATTAACATCTGGATCCTCCACAATCTCAAGTTCAAGAATCTTCATTATCCCAAAGGGGCAGTTAGCATCACAGTCAGTAGACACATAAAACATCCAGACTAGACAAGACATTAGGACATTAAAATGATATAAATCATGAATGTTCATTGAATAGCCTGATCTCTACAGGATGAATGAGTTTTTTAGTATTTTCAACATCTGGATAGCAGATACCTGCGACCAGATGGAATACACCTAAACTCATCATGGAGTGGATGATCAGGATCTGCCAGAATCAGCCTGACCTTGTTCAATGACCTCACCTTCTGTAGGTCAGTGAGGTTCTGTAGGTCAGAGAGGTTCTGTAGGTCAGTGAGGTTCTGTAGGTCAGTGAGGTTCTGTAGGTCAGAGAGGTTCTGTAGGTCAGTGAGGTTCTGTAGGTCAGTGAGGTTCTGTAGGTCAGTGAGGTTCTGTAGGTCAGTGAGGTTCTGTAGGTCAGTGAGGTTCTGTAGGTCAGTGAGGTTCTGTAGGTCAGTGAGGTTCTGTAGGTCAGTGAGGTTCTGTAGGTCAGTGAGGTTCTGTAGGTCAGTGAGGTTCTGTAGGTCAGTGAGGTTCTGTAGGTCAGTGAGGTTCTGTAGGTCAGTGAGGTTCTGTAGGTCAGTGAGGTTCTGTAGGTCAGTGAGGTTCTGTAGGTCAGTGAGGTTCTGTAGGTCAGTGAGGTTCTGTAGGTCAGTGAGGTTCTGTAGGTCAGTGAGGTTCTGTAGGTCAGTGAGGTTCTGTAGGTCATGTCAGGAGGTTCTGTAGGTCAGTGAGGTTCTGTAGGTCAGTGAGGTTCTGTAGGTCAGTGAGGTTCTGTAGGTCAGTGAGGTTCTGTAGGTCAGAGAGGTTCTGTAGGTCAGTGAGGTTCTGTAGGTCAGTGAGGTTCTGTAGGTCAGTGAGGTTCTGTAGGTCAGTGAGGTTCTGTAGGTCAGTGAGGTTCTGTAGGTCAGTGAGGTTCTGTAGGTCAGTGAGGTTCTGTAGGTCAGAGAGGTTCTGTAGGTCAGAGAGGTTCTGTAGGTCAGTGAGGTTCTGTAGGTCAGTGAGGTTCTGTAGGTCAGTGAGGTTCTGTAGGTCAGTGAGGTTCTGTAGGTCAGTGAGGTTCTGTAGGTCAGTGAGGTTCTGTAGGTCAGAGAGGTTCTGTAGGTCAGTGAGGTTCTGTAGGTCAGAGAGGTTCTGTAGGTCAGAGAGGTTCTGTAGGTCAGTGAGGTTCTGTAGGTCAGTGAGGTTCTGTAGGTCAGTGAGGTTCTGTAGGTCAGTGAGGTTCTGTAGGTCAGTGAGGTTCTGTAGGTCAGTGAGGTTCTGTAGGTCAGTGAGGTTCTGTAGGTCAGTGAGGTTCTGTAGGTCAGTGAGGTTCTGTAGGTCAGTGAGGTTCTGTAGGTCAGTGAGGTTCTGTAGGTCAGTGAGGTTCTGTAGGTCAGTGAGGTTCTGTAGGTCAGTGAGGTTCTGTAGGTCAGTGAGGTTCTGTAGGTCAGTGAGGTTCTGTAGGTCAGTGAGGTTCTGTAGGTCAGTGAGGTTCTGTAGGTCAGTGAGGTTCTGTAGGTCAGTGAGGTTCTGTAGGTCAGTGAGGTTCTGTAGGTCAGTGAGGTTCTGTAGGTCAGTGAGGTTCTGTAGGTCAGTGAGGTTCTGTAGGTCAGTGAGGTTCTGTAGGTCAGTGAGGTTCTGTAGGTCAGTGAGGTTCTGTAGGTCAGTGAGGTTCTGTAGGTCAGTGAGGTTCTGTAGGTCAGTGAGGTTCTGTAGGTCAGTGAGGTTCTGTAGGTCAGTGAGGTTCTGTAGGTCAGTGAGGTTCTGTAGGTCAG
>JBBPBX010077433.1:5304-16873 GCA_038048925.1 Garcialebias charrua
GCACTGCAATCCCATTCTTTGGAACCAAAGACAAGCTATAATCAACACTTTGCAGCACATCTCTGCTAACAGTAAACGTGCAACAACTTTCGTGGCAGTTGTTCAGCATTTTCATTCTCGTCTCTTTCCTTCAGTTTTCTGTTTTTACGCTCCCGTCTGCTCTTTCTCTTTGATTTCCTACTTTCACTGGGTCAGACCCTCTCAGCAGGAAGCCGGCTTGGCTAAATCCTTCATCAGCCTCTCTGTAGTTTTTCAGTTTTCAGTTTTTCAGTCAGCACAAACCCCCCCCACGTCCATGCCCGACTCATGGATTGCACAACCATGAGAAACCTGACACTGCAAGATACCTTCTTTTATGGACAGTTCTTTTACTTGAAACACATTGATCATTTTACAAGAATCAAAGGCAGACTGTCGAGTAGTAGCAGTCAATCATAACTAATATATATATGGATAGATATCTGTATATTTTTTCTTTGGGCTCTTTGCTTCCAGAGGGGTTACCACAGTGAGCAAATTTGCAAGTATTTTTTTGGGTGTGTGTGGGGTGTCGGTGAAGAGCCTTGCTCAAGAGTCCAGAGTGGGGCTAGAGGAGGGCTTCATCATTGTCACCTACGTTTTTCTTTTAATTGTCTGGTGATTTACAGTGAACCTGCAAACTCCCGATAAAGGGCTCACCTCCACAAACCTCTGCACAAAGAGACATTAATTACAGCCATTTTGGTCAAACCTTTAAAATGATGTTATGAAAGCTCGCATGATGTGTTAGCATTTGGAATATGTAAAATAATAACTATGTCAAACTGATTGAGTAAGAAATATTTTTGTTTACATTTGTCATTCATTTGAGGTGGCCATCATGAAACAAGATGATTTTATAAGGTACTGAGTTCGGACCTGGCGCCAGAGGGCGGCTGGGCCAGCCGGGTCGGGACCACCCGTTCAGGTATCTGACGCAGGTGGTCCTCCCCGTGCACCCGGAGGTGTAAATGTCTGTGATGGTGGGGAGACCGACTCCAATAGACCCCGTGCAGCTCCCACCACTCTCTGCAAAGCCCCTTCTCCCGCAGCTGTGCAGCCTCCATGCCACACGTTGATGCTGGAGCACAGGACACTCTCCACCGCACACCTGTAGAAGGAGGCGAGGACCGAGCCTCCCAGTCCAGCTCGTCCCAGCCATCCGAGGAAGTAGGATGAGCTTTCCCGACCAGGTCGGTGGCATTGCTGGCCCAGCTGAGGCCGTCATCCATGTGCATACCCAAGCACCTGCAGCTGGAGATCACCACCACCACAGATCCCCCCATGTTCAGTGGGGTGTAGGTTTGCCTGTTCCCTCCGAAGTCCACAATCACCTCCCCCGTCCTCCCCACACCGATGCAAAAGTTATTTTCTTTGCACCAGCTCTCCAGGTGTTCCACCTCCTGCCTGTAGCTGGACTCATCATTGTTTGTGATGCATCCCACCACCGCTGTATCATCTGCAAACTTAACAATATGACAGCCTGGATGGGTGGCTGCACAATCATATGTGAGCAGAGTGAACAGAAGAGGGCTCAACACACATCCTTGAGGAGAACCAGTGCTGAGGGTTATGGTGGAGGAGGAGAAGCCATGGATCCTCATTGACTGTGGTCCGTTTGTCAAGAAGTCTAGGACCCAGTTACAAATGGAGGGGCTTAGTCCCAGTGTGAAGAGTTTGTCCATCAGGGTCTGGGGGACCACAGTGCCGAAGGCAGATGAGAAGTCCACAAAGATCACATGGATGTAGGAGTTCCTCTGTTCCAGGTGGGTGAGAGCAGTGTGAACCACAGAGGAGATGGCGTCCTCCGTTGATCGGCTCTCAAGGCACGCACATCGATGAGGGTCTCCGTCAATGTCGATGGTCGTTCCAATGTGGGCCATGATCAGTCCCTCGAAGCATTTAGTGACTATTGGGGCGAGGGCTACTGGTCGATAGTCATTCAGACCAGTCACTGTAGAGCTCTTTGGGACTGGGATGATTGTGGCGGTCTTCAGGCAGATGGGAACTGTCTCCAGGGCAAGTGAGATGTTAAAGATTTTGGCCAGCACATCGCAGAGATGATTGGCACATTCTTTCAAAACTTTCTCAGGGATGTTGTCTGGGCCGGTTGCTTTGTGCGGATTATCTTCTTCTTCCGGCTCTCGACAAAGCAAGTCGCATATCTTTTTGCTCCTTCCCTCCCTAAGTTTTTCCTCCTCCCTGCTTGCTTTTTGTCTCGTCTGACTCTTCAGCACTCACTCGAACCAATTTGCGATGGATTTAATAAATTGGGCTGTTTCTTCAATAGATAAGATTTTTTCCACGAAGCGGACCGTGCCAGGAGAAGCTGTCTGTCCCTCTGACACACACGCGGTTGGATACACGATGGATTCGTGGGGACAGTGGCAGCCTATGTGTCTGACCGTCTTGACTGTCGAAGACGTGGAAGATTTGTGGATTATTGGTCTAGTGGTGGCAGCTGCTCTGTTTTTTGGCGTCGGCGGAGCTGTCTGCTACCTGAAGCTGAGGAGGGCTTCGGCGGCTATCAGCGCGCTGGCGAAACTCCCTGATCAGCATGATTCTCTGATCCGAGCCGTGAGCTCCTCATCCCAGCTGTTGTACGAGCTCAATCGCACGTTGGGAGCGGCGGGGGACCACCGCGGACCTGCGGGGCGCTTTGGAACTCGTTTACAGCCGCCCGGGCTCAATCAGGGCACAGATGGGGGTTCATAGAACGGAACCTCATATGATTTGGAACTTTGGCCCTGAAACAGCATCTGGACTTGGAAGGCTGCAGTGAAAAGAACACTGTGGTCTGGATTGAAGATAAACAAAAGACTATCTAATCTGGTTTCTGCACACGTCCTTGAAAAGAAGACTGTTTGGAAACTATTCTCCTGGAGCGTAGAGCTGAAGAGACCTTGCTGACCTCCCCCCCCCCCAGAGATCTCTGTGCGTGCCTCGGATAACGCCCAGCTGAACAACTGCTGAACTGTGTTCTCTGAAGTTACTCGCAGACTCTATATCTCCTTGCATGTCGTCAAAACTGCAACAATGTCTCGTGTGGTTGTGCTTATGCTGATAGAGTTTTTGGGACTTTATCATAGAGTGTCTTAAGACAATCTTTGATAGATTCTTTTTTTGAATATCACAAATGATACCTATTGTGTTTTTCCTTTTTCCATATCTGATTTGCTCTTCATCCAGGACGGATGAGAGACGGCCGCGCTGATGAACATGTCATGTGTTTTGAATTGCAGCAGCTTAACATTCTCTGCCCCTCCTCTGGATGACTGTGTTTACATTATCACGTTGTATTGGTGTGAACTGGTGCAATGTTAATAAAAAATCTCTTATTATCTCTCTATAATCTTAAGGGGACAGAGATGTTTGTAAAACCACAATTCAGAACTAGTTTGAAGGGACGTTCTACCTCAATCCAGGGAATTAGATTATGGAATGGCTTGGAGAATGTAGTTAAAAATGCCAAGTCAATGTTTACATTTAAGAAAATGATCAAAACGAATGTGTAAAAAAAAAATGAAATAGCGTAATGTGTATTGTATTAGTTAGAAAATTAGAAAGAGTTAGTCATTTTGTACTGTTGGTTGAAGATTATTATTGTTTAATCTGATTGTTGGAAAAAAGGGGCAGATATAATAAGATTTATTCTTCTTTCTGCTACCTTTCATTTTTTTATATTTTGTACATTATCATTTATGGGATTGTCTTGTATTGTTTCTTTTGTAAAAACAATGAACAAATTTAATAAACATAAACATAAATTGGTTCATACCTCTCTGACAGATCCTTTTGTGTTTCCATCAATGATTTTAGTTCTGCAGTGGCGGCTCTTAAATGGGGGTTCCGCAAGGGCCCATCCTTATACCTGCTGCCACTCGGTGCTATTTTCCGGAAACACAACATACCCTTCCACTTCTACGCCGATGACTGTCAAATCTACTTCCCCCGAAGACAAAATGGAACATGCTCTATTCAGCCTCTGCTCGACTGCCTGGCTGACATCAGGGACTGGATGGCTTTAAATTTCTTAAGCTTCAATGATAAGAAGTCTGAAGCCATATTGTTCCTTCCCAATGACACAACCTCAAACCACTGCATTGACCTTTCTGCTCTACCCCTGTCCGAAAAACAAAAAGTCACAAATCTGGGAGTGATAATGGATCCTTCCATGAAACTCAACAGTCATGTAAACATGATCGTCAAATCCTGTTTTTTCCAGCTGAGGCGTCTGTCTAAGCTGAAGCCCATATTATCCAAAAAGCACCTGGAGACAGTGATTCACGCATTCATTACATCTAGGCTTGATTACTGCAATTCACTTCTGTTTGGCGTCAGTCAAGCCACCATTGCACGATTACAACTGGTTCAGAACGCAGCTGCCCGATTTTTAACCAGCACACGCAAAAGAGAGCACATTACACCAGTCTTGGCCTCCCTTCACTGGCTACCGGTTCATCTTCGAATCCAATTCAAAATTCTCATGTATGTCTACAAATCGCTGAACAGTCTCGCCCCCGCCTATCTCTCGGATCTGATACACCCATATGTCCCTCCACGTGCTTTGAGGTCAGAGGATCAGGTACTCTTAATAGTTCCAGAAACTCGCCTTAAGCGCAGGGGTGACAGGGCGTTCTCTGTAGCAGGCCCAAGACTCTGGAACGAGTTACCGCTGCTCATCAAACAGGCCCCCTCCCTCTCGGTTTTCAAATCCCGGTTAAAAACTCACTACTACTCCATTGCTTTCAATGCCAGCTGATTTGTATTTTTTCATTCATTCATTCAACCTTTATTTATACAGGCTAGCCTCGTTGAGTCACGGGGACTCATTTACAAGAGGGACCTGTCTCACTCACACCAAACAACCATCCACTCTCACACTCACACCTAGGGTCAATTTAGAGTCACCAATCAGCCTAACAAGCATGTTTTTTGGTCTGTGGGAGGAAACCGGAGTACCCGGAGGAAACCCACGCATGCACGGGGAGAACATGCAAACTCCACCCAGAAAGGCCCCGGACCGGGATTTGAACCGGCAACCTTCTCGCTGAGAGGCAGCAGCTCTACCAGTTGTGCCACCGTGCTGCCCAAAATTATTATTTGATCGTTTTATTTATGATCTGCAATGTTTTTTATGTCTTTCGTTTTGTACTTCATTGTGTGTGTTGCTTGTTGTTTGTCCAGCACTTTGGTTTGGCCTTGTTCCTGTTTAAAGTGCTTTATAAATAAAATGGTATGTGGTTGAAATAAACTTTTCAAATAATTATTACAAAATAATCACAACATGTAAATTGTGTTATTTAGACTCATTTATTGTTATTAGTGACACGTGGTTGAAATAAATATTTCAAATAATTATTATAAAATAGTATTTTATTCCTAATTAAGTTTGGAAAACGATGTAAAAAAGTGAAGTCAATGTTTATATTTAAGAAAAAGATTAAAACTATTTTGTTGAAAAGATACATATAAGTTAATTAATATCAAATTAATTCTAAACGGTAAATTTTGATGAGTTAGGTATTTTGCTGTATTACATATAGATGATTATTGTTTGAATTGATTTTGTTTAAGAGGGAGCAGATATGATAAGAAACTTTTCTTCTTCTGCTTCCTTTCATTTATGTATTGTTTTTTAAAAAAAATTTAAAATTGTCTTTGTGTTTTAAAATTGAAATGAATAAATTAAACAAATAAATAATTCATATTTGATTAAAAAAAAATTATTAAATGGAAAGGAGACACGACGAAGCGCATCATCTACTAAAAAAAATAGTAAAATACTAATAAAAGAGAAGATAAAAAAGAAGATCAAGATGAAGTTATTTGCGGCACGCTGCGGCTCTGAGCTGGCGAAGGAGTGAATCCAGGAGTGACTCTGATGATGTGCTGGCTCCACGTACAGCTCCAACATCAGTGTGTGTGACTCCGCAGGTCTTTTTGGGAGCATCACTGTCTTCTGTGCTTGTTCCCATCCTCTTTCTCTTTCTGGTCAAGGCTGAGATGATCTCTTGTTCTGGGATGCTGCAGTCCATAGAGTTCAGAATCTTTGAGGCTTTATAAGCTCTGAACGAGGGGTCTCTGACTCTCTTTGCTACTATGGCTACCTTCGAAAGAGTCGGGAAGGAGGTGGAACTGAGATCCTTATGTCCATCAAGCTCCAAGACTTTGAGGTAGGGAAACAGTGGGCCATGTGCTCCTTTGAGCCTTTCCACTGTGTCCACGAACCTTGCGGCCTCCCTTCCTACATAGGGCAGGAGATGTGCATCACTGACGTCTCCTTTAATAAACTCTTCTATCGCCACGTAGGTTGTCATTCTGCAGTTTGTGGCAACAACTTTCAGCTGATTCAGCATCTCAGCTGCAGTTGGGCCAAACTCCTCATGCTCCCCACTCAGCAACCACGTGAGCATTTGTTTCCCCGTTTCCCTGAACATAAAGTAGTTCATCACAGTTCGGATGGACAGTTTGGTTGAGATATTGGGGGATGTTGTTGGACGAGAAAGAGCTGATAACATGGCAGAAAAGCTTTTGTTGATCTGATATGTAGATGCTGGGGTTCCCTTGATCAGCCCGTACAGTATTGTGAATGCAGCCTTCTCAATGTACAGCATCATGTGTGATGCCTCAGGTGGTTCTTCTGGCATGCGTGAGCACCAGCGGGTTGCCTTTTGATCCCTATGCTCATTTGTACGATGAAGAATGGGGAAGAGGTCTGGAAAGACGACCATGAGAATATGGAGGGCGGCTGCAATTGGCCCTCCTTGTGTCTTCTCAATATAATAGACCCCTTTCACGGATTGCGCAATACCGGAAGCACCGCCATGTTGGAGACACTCGCGCTGTAAACACACAGTAGTTGAAGTCAGAGCTCCGGTTTTATTTCTGATTTGACCATGTTCTCTGTAAAACAAACCTCTGTAAAGAAGACAGAAGCTGCAGGAGAGTATGTGGACCAGCTTCAGCCTGCAGCAAAGGAACGTCATTTGGATAAAATACAGATAATTGGCAGCTAAGACCCATACCGGCTGTCCAACATGTCAGAAGATGAGAGGACCTTACCAGCTGTGACCTACGCAGACATTGTGAATTATTTGGTGATTTATATTTAATTTTTAATTTGTCTGTGTACATATAAATATATTTTGGGTGTGTTTTTAAACACACACTAGCTATGTATTCTTATTGTAAATGTATGTGACTCATCACATCAGTCTGAGGATTGAAGCAAATTTTGTCAAAATGATCTTAGATCCCTGTTTTTTAAGCTACATTTGATCCCTGGATCAACCAGATCTGAGCGGTTCCAGAGAGCAATGCCTTGATTTTCCTTCTTAATCCAGACTAAATGTGTAAATGTGTGTTTCAGTTCATCTTATAGAAGCTCTGTGCAGAACTACCTCAATACATATTTTTTAAATAAACATGTGAAGTACAATGATGGCTGACAAGTGTTATTCAAAATTTTCAACTCTTGTACAGTGTTTCAACACAAATTATATAAATAACAGCTACTCTGAGTGTTTCAACACAAATTATATAAATAACAGCTACTCTATGAATCTAATTACAGTACGAACTTTGAGGTGCATTCTGCAGACATTTATCTTTTAAGATAATAGTACGAATGGTTGTCTTTATATAGACCTTTTTTTACCTTATAACTACTTTGAGTTTGGCAGAATATTTTCTAGTCAATACAAAAAGTGCACAAACAAAATGGTTAATGATACCGGTACATAATGTCATTTATTCTGTTTAAAAGAGAGGTTTTCTAAATCGACGTGAGCTATACAGTATCAGCACCACTATGTGAAACATATGTTGTAATATGTAAGTCATCTTGTTTGCTCACGTCTGTGTGATATCCATTACAGAAAAAGCATAATCAAAATTACATTAATCAAATCAATACATAAACAATGATATAGTAATTCATGCTCAAATCAAAAAGGCGTTCAATACAGGATGAACTGGACTTTATTTGTTACTAATAAAGTCCAGTTGATCCTGTATTGAACGCCTTTTTTGATTTTATCATGTACTGGACGACTGAGAATCTTCACCAGCATCATGCTCAAATAAAGAGTGCAGTGAATGAAAAATCATGTCTGCCCCATATTTGCAAAAACAACTTCAAAGTAAAGGTGGAACAATGTAAAATAAAAATAAAAAAGGTTCACATCAGCTATCACTCTTCTATCCACTTGTTCTTTTTACAATTCATGCAGCTACTCATAACCCACCAAAGGTGATTAACCAAGGCACAGCACACAAAGCCAATCATATCGATTAATGCAACTTTTTCTGGATATCTACATGTTTGAAAATCGATAGGTAGAAGAGGGCCATTCAAGATTGTGTATTTTTGTCTAACACAGCCTATGACACGTTCAACATGGATTCTAACATGTGCTATTTGCCATGTTTTTTTTAGTTCTTTTTTGTCGTCGGTTGAAGCGTTCAGCTGCCAGATGTCATCCCACCATCAGCACCAACTGCTACAGACTTCTCTGCAGCACACGTCTTCAGTGAAGGCACCCAGTCTGGATCATCCTTGCTGTACAATGGAGCACGTCTGCCTAAGAAAAGAAAAAACATAATAAAATAAAAATTACTTAAATGAAGTTGTAAATAATTGGTGTGTTCATATGCATATGAATTTCAAAACAGGATTTACAACATAGCACCGGATTGTCAGTTGTCAAACAACACAAGAACAGTTAATTTAGGTTATTGTATGTGCTTCTTACATATTTAGTGTTTGTATGTATTTTTTGCTTTTCAACTTGAGAGCTAGATGTGTAGTTTATCATGACAGTGCTCTTGTCATGAGTGTCATGTGCTCTTATGAATTTTGAATAATCAGCATAAACAACTCAACAACTGAAAGCTTTGTTAAGCTTTCAGTTGTTGAGTTGTTTATGCTATTTGTAAAAAACAAATAACTCAACAAAAAAATTTAACGTTCCATGTACATTTTATGCAGCACAGTTAAAGGATTGTAATAATAATAATCATCATTTTATTTAAAAGCGCCTTTCAGGACACCCAAGGACACTTAACAAACCAATTCAGTTCAAACATTATCAGTGACAAATTGAAATATAAAATACATAAGGATTATATAATATAAAATACATTTAGTAAAGTTAATAAGACTAAAGAGATGTGTTTTCAGGGCTGTCTTAAAGGGAGGTGGTGTTTCAAAGGTCTGTCCTCGTGCTCAATAAACTTATGATTCGTGTAATGCCCTAATTCACTATAATCTACTGTAAGAAATATATTACCTGACACAAAGTGTGCAGAGCAAATTCGGATGTTGCTCAGTGTTTTTCAATCCAAGTTCTGGTTTAGGCTGCAGCCACAGACGTCCACGTTCCTCTGATAACTGCTGAATTACTTCACCTTGATTTGTGATCACGAGTGGTAATCTGTAAAACAGAAGGCTTTTCTCTCAATCTGACCGATTGTGGCAGCCATGGACACGACAATAATTCACCATTTTTTGATTTTGTGTGACCAGACGCGACGCACCACTACAATAGCTTTGAGGCTAACACCGCTATGTCGCCAAGATGGCTACTTCCGGTATTTTTCCAGGGTTGATGACGAGCCGTGAAAGGGGTCTATAGTCGAGACGGTTGGTGCACCCCACCTGGATTGCCAATGGTTGTATCAGTTCCTCTGGAGGAGTGTGTACAACTTCGTCCGCTTCTGTTGGGATCTCTAAGGTTGTTAGCTCTAAGGTTGAGCAAGTGCTCGGGCCTGGGAGACTCATGGTTTCGGTTGATTTCGACATTTTCTTCTTCCTCGTGGTCGTATTTCTTTTTCTTTCTTTCTTTCTTCTTCTTCGTGTTGTTTAATGGCAGTTGGCAAGAAACTGAAGGTGTGCATTACCGCCACCTACTGGTATGGAGTGTGGTCCAATGGATTTTTTTCCCTTATCCATTTGTGTTTTCTACCGTAAATTTTAAATTCTGTTAAACAATTTTTTTTCCAGAAATCTTATTATAATTTGAATATGTTTGCTTACAAAATTCCTTTGTAGTTTGTCTATAATGTTAATGTAGACACATTATATGTTTTTTTCCCCCCTTCTTCTTCTTCTTTTGGTTTATTGGCGGATTGCAAACATCGTTTAGGTGCTTACCGCCACCTACTGAGCAAGAGTGTGTAGCTCATGGCCTCAAATTTTAATATTGATGTTTTGTAAATATTTAAACAATGCTTTTCTAATATCATTTATTTTATCCCTATAACCACCAGTTCCTAATATTCCTCCTACACTCCTTGGGGTGTTTTTTTGGCGGTTGGCAAACAACTTAATGGTGCATTACCGCCTCCTCTGGTCAGGAGTGCGGATCAGGACTACTGGGGTGGGGGGAATGAGGAAAAAAACAAACAAACTAGAAAATACCTGTACTTTAAAGCTAGGGTCTGCGATATTTGAACACTCTGGGACTCTGGGACTTAGAAATATTTTCAGCGCAGAAAAGCATTCTGCTCCCTCCCCTCAGAGCCATATATGGCACAGTCCGTGCTTCTGGTGAACTTGGGATCTGCTCCGCCCCCTGCTTCTGTCTGCTCAGAGCCGCTGCGATATTCTGTGTTTATGGTAATAAAACCTTCTAATAAAATAAAATAAAACCATGGAGCGCTAGTCCTACAACACAAAATCCAGCAGACACCAGCAGAGGTTCACGAAGCAACGTTTGGACATGATTTAATTCGCTCGTGACTTCCTCATGTCGCTGCGCTGGTCTGGAATGTCTGGAATGCTCCACCTCCTCCTGTCTCTGCGCTGCGATATTCTGTGTTTATATGATAATATAACTGTTTAAAAAATTTAATAAAACCACGAATCACTCATCCTACAACACAAAATCCAGCAGAAATCATCAGAGGTTCACGAAGCAACGTTGGACATGTTTTAATTCGCTCGTGACTCGTGACAAATCCATTTCCTCATTCCTGTCAGTGCAGGATGAAGCGATCACTTGGCTTTTGGCAAAAAAACTAAATAAAAGTCCAGCTCTGGGATAAAGAAGGGATATTTAATACATTTTGTGTCACATAAAAAACAGTCCTGCATCGCTTTGCAATCCTTTGAATGAGAACGAGCTGCGGCTGGGACAGGTGGGGGCGTGGGTTGGGGCGTGACAAACAACTCTGTTTTTATTGGCTGTCAGTGTCCTGGTCACTCTTGTGTTTTCAGTGTTTTTATAAATGCTGATAGAGAAGCAAGGGGACTATAGTTTTTTTCAGAGATTACTTTGTCTAACATCAGTTTGTCAGTAGATAGTGACTGAGTGAAGAAATATGTTAAAAATATATTGTTTGAAAAGTTAGACTACATTACAATCTTACATACCCCAGCTTTAATCGTTAATTAAATCCTTCCAAATAAACCAGTATTTCGAAGAAATTGCAATATCAATGGATAACATTTCTCTTCCCTCACTTCTGATAATTTGTATCAATAATTTGTATCAATCAATCAATCAATCAATCACCTTTATTTAACCAGGTAGAGCCCGTTGAGATC
>JBBPBX010077434.1:6405-16872 GCA_038048925.1 Garcialebias charrua
CAGCGTCATTACGTCAGACGTCAGCGTCATTACGTCAGACGTCATGCAGCGTCATTACGTCAGACGTCAGCGTCATTACGTCAGACGTCAGCGTCATTACGTCAGACGTCAGCGTCATTACGTCAGACGTCAGCGTCATTACGTCAGACGTCAGCGTCATTACGTCAGACGTCAGCGTCATTACGTCAGACGTCAGCGTCATTACGTCAGACGTCAGCGTCATTACGTCAGACGTCAGCGTCATTACGTCAGACGTCAGCGTCATTACGTCAGACGTCAGCGTCATTACGTCAGACGTCAGCGTTACGCATGTCTACAGTAAACAGGAAGTAGCGGTTGAAAACAGAACCCGACCACACATCTCGTCAAAATGGAGAGAATATTTCAGGTACGTGTGTTGCTATCGGGCAAGTTGTATTTATTCTGTCATGCCAACTAGTTTTAGCGATGTTACAGCGGAAACAGCTGATCAGTCACATGACGTGAATGTTTGCTACGGCAGAACTGAGTCGGCAAATCTGTTTCCATCTGTCGTTTTGCGCATCAGCTCTGTTTCGAAACCCCCAAAAACCACCTCAAGCGAGCTTATCAACTTTTGAGCGAATTAGAAGAAGTTAACTCGAATTTTGCCGTTTCCATTAAGCTTTTCTGATGCGATACTTCAAAATGCGCATCTAGAAACCTTGATGGAAACACGTCTACTGTCTCAGTGCAGTTTTAAACCCACCATCGTTCCTTCATTTGAACTGGACTCTCATATATTTTATGTGCTTTAGCTAGGGATAATATGTTTATTTCTTTAACTTGCTAACAATTAATTGATTTAGAAATAATCAGTTTGCAAATGGACTGGATGGTGAATATTTGTTTGGATATAAAATTATAATGTTCCACAGTTTGGTCGACTTAATAGTAAACAGACTTACTGTACTGTATATAGTGCTTTTCTATCTTATCAAGATACTCAAAGCACTTTGCACTACAATCTATGCCCTCATTTACCCATTCATACAGCACTCTACTAGATCTCTACAAAGCTAATCTGAATCTGTAGAGACTAATCAGTGCTTTATCTTATTCATACACTGATGGGACACACATCAGAAGCAATGAGGGGTTCAGTATCTTGCCCAGGGACACTTCAGCATGTGTCTGCTGGTGGAATCGGACCCCCAACTCTTGCATTGGAGGATGACTGCTCTAACCACTCAGCCACAGCTGCCCCACTTGACTTAATGCAGTTTTGCTTTGTTTTTCAGCCAGGTGAAGTGAGCTATTCAAAAAAATAAATGCACAAATAATTTATACATCATTCACATGAAATATATACATTATTATGCATCTGTTTATCTTCTCCATACACAGCCTCTGTCCCTATTTAAATATGCACACAAATGTTTTTATGTACCCTTTTCGTAGGCTAAAACTACGGAAATCAGTCTTTCACTTGTACTTTTTCCTGCAAAATAGCACTAAAATCTGTGAAATTGTGCAGAAGTCTTACTGTTCTGACTCTTTACTTTCATTAGATGAACTTTTGGCACTTTGTTTTAGTGGGAAAAAAAAGATTTACTGTGATGCAGAATCAGCATTTGAATAATTATTCATGACCACATCTGCTTTCCAAGGGTGAATTTTGATAACTAATGCATTTTACAATAACTAATATCCATTTCCTACCACATATGTCAAACTTAAGAGCCGCGGGCCAAATCTGGTCCCCCAAGATGATCATTTATGTGTAAAATATTGTATCTCTTCAATTTTTTCTTTAAAAAATAACTGATAAATACACAATTTAGTATAGATTTGTCTTACCAGTTGGCTAACTTTGAAGTCAGAAAGTCGGCTGGATCATTCTATCATTATTGATTCTGATGTGGAAAGAGCAGCAAAATGTCAAATGAGACGGATCAAACTCTTGTTGATGAACCTGCAACCAAGAAAAGATATTTGGTGTCTGACTCGAGTTAATACATCAGCTGAAAGTGGTCCGTGCCTCGGGCAAAGTTTTAAATTTTGTCTCCTTTTGGTAACTAGAGTTCGACATCATGTATTTCAGCAGCTTTTCCAACAGGTGGCGCCACTGTCTCTATCAGTCTTGCTCTCTCAGGTGCACCTGTTGCCATAGCAGCACAAAGATAGCAGTGTTTCTCTCAGCTCCAAGGGAGCTAAAGTGTGTGTTAGTGTGTGTGTATGTGGGCTTGGAAAGAGGCAGTGTTCCTATGTGTGCATTATTGTCCCTTATTTGAATCCGCTTTACAAATGCTCTCACATAATGCTGCCCTGTCCAGTGCTGTTGAGTTTTGTGTGTTAGAGTTGAAACTTTGCAATGACGGGGCTGCTGTCGGTTTTCTCTCTGCTGCCGGTTCAGGCTTTAAAGAAGGGAGACGATGGGGAAGGACGATTTGACGAAGGGGACGGCGCACATACAACACTAGCAGGAGGAATCAAACTGTCATTAGAGGATGGTGGAGAGGCTTCTGATAAAGACACTGAAAGGTAACGCTGCAGCCATGCTTATTATGTACAATAAAATGAACTTGGTGCATAAAAATGTACTGAACATGCATTTTTTACAACTATCTCAAACCAGCTAAAATTCATTTTGTATGTGTATGGTTCTAATTGGTGGCTGCGGTAGATTGGTGGTCAGTGCCGTGGTCTTCTAGCCCTCTGGTTACAGGTTCGAGCCCAGGTTGCGTCAGGAAGGGCATCCGGCTTAAAACAATTGCCATATATTTCATGCAAGTCCTCTCGCTGTGACAACCCCTGAAGAAGGGAGCAGCCGAAAGAAAAACAACATGTACGGTTCTAACTATTTCTTCTTTTTTCAGAAAACTGCTGCGTGAAGCCAACAAGAAGCTTAGCCAGGTGCTTGTTGACGTCCTGAAGACAACTGTGGCTGCAGAGAAAACGTTGAGCCTCCACATGCAAAGGTTGCGTGACACTTCTGCTGAAGTGCAGCTTCCTCTGTCCAGCATGCAGAGAGAAACCGCAGAGCCCAAAACCCGTTATTCCTCAGGCAAGTAGCATCAAGATTTAAAAATGGTTATTGATAATGTGCTGTTTTGAGAACTCAAGAGTCAAAATTGTATTTCAATCTCCATATAAAACATCATTCTGTGTGAAAACATAAACCAAAAAAAAGCGTACAACACATTTATAAAATTTTGTGTGCATGCATTATTCGAGACCTCCGTATTACACTGCAGCATTGCTGTGTTGTGTAGTTGAACACAGCTGGATCTGAACTTGCTTGAGCAGAGCTGTAGTCAGTCAAATCAAGTTTTGACATTTTAATTACTTGAGCTTACAATTAGAAAGCCACAAATATTTAAAAAGCCAAAATGTCCAATTTAAAACATGTTTTATGCAGAGCATGTGGAGAGTTTTCTGTTAAACTGATTAGTTTCACTTGCAACACAGAATGAACCCATATCACAAATTGCACGTGACTGTTGTATACATTTAAGCAACTCTGTTATGAGTACATGTACTGTCTTTGCACTATGTCTACACACTGATCTGTTCTCTCAGCTATCCCTAAAGTTTTTGTTCTTGTTCTGCAGTGGACACATATCAGTTTGTACATACATGTGCACTTTTTTTTTCAAAGAAATTCTTCATTATCGCATGCAAATATTGCCATGGACAGATAAGTCTGCAAATTTAGATGCCAGATATGAACATTAGAGCACAAACAGCACCTCACATTACAAAGCTAACCCATTTGTAGCTGCCTAAATACTTAAAGTATTGGCTGCTCTTATTAGTCAAAAATATTGGCTCACTTGTACAAAACTGAACAACCTGCTGTTAAAAACTTACATAACACAATATTAATAGAGCTTTTTTTTTGTTCAGATCTCTGCTTTTGTACATATTTTAATTTGCAGTGCATGTACACTTGAAAACTGTAGATTCAGTTTGTATCAAATGCCTTAAACATTTACCGCAACACTTATTTATTTAGGATGAAACTTTTTCCATTTTTTTTACAGTACTGTCGATGTTTGCAGTGACCTGCAGTCATTTGCAGATGAAAAGCGTCTCACAGCAGGTTTTATCTACATACAGTACATGCAAACTAAATTACCGTTTGCTGTCGATATGCCTGCATTTGTATGTGCAGGAGCGGTAATCTAATCAATGTTTTCGTGTAAATAACTTTCAGGTCGAGTTCAGCAGCAACTTTCCTGCTAAATGAAACAAAAACATAAAACTCTGAAGGGCTGCTGCTGCCAGTATCAGTTTGAAGTACCTCTGTAGTGTTGTCAGAATAATTCTACAGTATTTCAGCAGTTTTTTTAAACTATCATAATTAGTGACACTGGTGTTTTTACATTTATAATGTTTAGGACAGATTCCTTTCAAGTTTGTTTATGATGCATTTAATAACATTGACCACATACTCAAACCTATAGTAATACTAATTTAAATTATTTACCAGTACTAAGTTCAAATCATCCACTGATTTATTCAATTGTCTTTAAATTGATATCTATAAAGAGAATAAATAGAACACGCTGCTAAAATAATACATGAGCCGCACAGCCTCCTTCTTCAATGAAATCCTACGAAAATGAGAAAGTTGCTTGAATGTATAAACGTGAATTGCATAACTAACTAGTGTTTATGTTGTGCTTATTAATACCAGATGCTCTTTTTTTTTCTTAATATGGATCTAAGTTTACAATCTATTTGCATCCTAGCTTATCAGGTTTTTAAATTCTACATAAATTGCGTTGGTAACATTTTATTTATTTATTTTTTGTTACATAGTCCAATGAATTTGTAATCAGTTAAATATTATCCTGTATTTTACGGCAGTTTATATGATGCATAAATAAATAAATGTGGCATATTTCTGCCATCTGTTGCTGCAGAAAGCTGCAGGAGCGGTGAAACTGGTGCCGACACCGTGAGCATCTGGTCCGGGGAACTGGAGGCTGACGAGGGTCTGGAGATGTCCCAGCAGATGATGGACAACCTGCTCCTCGGTGCAGAGCCACAACTGAGGAATGAGGAGTATTTCACGGGCGTCAGCAGCCGACTTCAGGCAGCTGTGGAGAAGATGTTGATGACCATCACTGGCACGACCGGACAGGTAGGAAACGCTTTTTATTTTTATTTTTTCGGATAAGCGATACTTATCCTTGCTTATCTAATACTTGTCGTTTTATGTACCGGTATGCTAAAGCGGGCAGCACGGTGGTGCCGTTGGTAGAGCTGCTGCCTCTCAGCGAGCAGGTTCATATCCCTGTCCAGGGGCTTTTCTGGGTGGAGTTTGCATGTTCTGTCCGTGCATGCGTGGGGTTTTCTCCGGGTTCTCTGATTTCCTCCCACAAACCAAAAACATACTTGTTAGGCTGATTTGTAATTTTAAATTGTCTCTAGGTGTGAGTGAGAGAGTGAATGGTTGTCTCGTTTGTCTCTGTGTCCCTGTGATGGACTGGAGACCTGTCCAGGGTGGCCCCCACAACCTGAAAAGGAAGAAGTGGGTAAAGATGATGGATGGATGCGAAAGTAAAACTAAAGTAGTTTAGATGAGGACATTTGAATGTTTAGAAATTAAAATCGTAGTCCATGTGTCTGTGGAGATGGTTGCAAACCAGTTCAAAATTGTTGGATGTGCCAAGCTTATGAAGAGCCTGAAGACACTGGCAGCTGCTGTTCCAAAATGCACGTTTTTCATTTAAATTTGTTGGACAGTTGAACAAAGTTTACATCTTCCAGTTGATCTGCATGTCCTGTTGAGCAAACGATACAAACTTCATAAAATCTACCAGGTTTGGCGGCTCCAAACTTTGGAAGAAAAGAAACGGCATCTTGCTCAAATGCTCATGTTTGTTTGTGCTCTAAAGTTTCCTGTAAACAGAAAGCTCAAGTGACACTTTTACGTTTTGTCAAAACATTTAAATGAACTGTCGGCACTGTTAACCCCCCTCTGTGTGGATTTGTGCGCTTGCTTGTTCACGGAGACACAATGGGGGTTGAGATGGCAAAATCTGGTTGGCAAAAAAAGTTGGCGTGTCTAAAATTCGCACACAAAGGAGCTGCCTCATTCCCAGCGGTTGCCCGTAGATACGAGCGGTATTTACACGGGGCTTTTGTCTGGCCAAGCAGCCTATCCTGGTCCAGTTTGCAGAGAGCGACCCCATCCCCTCAGGGGGTGTCCATGTAGTCCTCCCACTGTGTCCTGTGTCGGTCCAAAGGGATGAGGCCAGTAAAACTAGGCCACTGAGTGTGTTACTGTAACTGGCAGCACAACTCATCCCCCCTCCGGCTGGAATTCGTGCTTTACTCACGCTGAAATGAGTTTTGTCTTGGCGATCTAAAAATAGATTTAAAGAAAACTGCCAGCTTTTACTGTTTCAACAACATTTGCATCATGGTTGTTGATTTATGTTAATAACTGATCATGCTCGTGGTTTTAAAGCTCCTTTACCTCATTTTTGGGCTCTACTTTTATTTATTTTTTGGAATTTTTTTTTTCATTTCATTTAAAAACATGACAATTATACATACATTACAATAAAAAAATGTAACTAAAATAAAATGAAAGGTGGCAGAAGAAGAACTAGTCTTATGAAAACTGCCCCTTTTTACTTAATTCTAATGTAAATCAAATTTATATATTAAAAAAACGTAATTCACAAAGACAATAACAATCTAGCTAAATTAAAAACATAAAAACTCAAACATCTTAATCAAATCAGACAACAAATTAAGTAGATATATATTAACGATTTCCATATTCTTCCAAGAAACTCATCTTTATCAGTCTCTTAAATGTATACAGTGATCTGGCATTTTTAATGTTATCTTCCAAACCATTCCACAATCCTATTCCCTGAATTATTGTGGATCGTTCCTTCAAACTAGTACTAAAATAAGGCTTCACAAACATCTCAATTCCTTTAAGAAAATATACACTCTCTCTTTTAACAAAATTTGTTTGAATATTGACAGGCAACATGCCTTTATGTGCCTTATACATAAGCAACAAAATGTTATAATTAACCAAATCATAGAACTTCAAAATTTTCACTTGATAAAATAAAGTAGTCGACGGATATCTATAGTTTTTTTTTTCATAATAATGAAATGTATCTCATTCCGTCTCAAAGCTGCTTGTATTTTTCTGCATTTATCTTCTAAATGTCCAAACAGTGTAAAAAAAAATTAATGAAATACTGCAAAAACAGTTTTTATTTTGTAGTTTTATTGAATATAATAATTACAAGTAACAATTATTTTCCAAGTCCACGTCATTGACGGCACAGTAAATGTGCAATCTACAAAGTCTAATGGTTTCTCTAATGATTTTCCTGTTGCTATTGATCTGGTGCACATTAGTCTTGTCTTGTTTGTTACTGAAACACCACGTCTTGAGTAGAGACTGATGTAACGAGCCCGATCAGGAATGTTAAGCGTCTTCATTGAGCCACGGCTGTAAATTATTTGCCCTCTAGTAGGTGTTTGTAACCAGTGAGACGCACAAATGGCTCATGCGCAGCAAGTATAACAGCAGACATACCCAATAGAGGCTGAACTCTAGTGGAGACTGCGCTAATTGCTTATTCTTACTGCTACAAATGGAGGAAATCTGGTTGGGCAGCTTTTTGTCGAATGGGTGTGTGTTCTTGGGGGTTATTTCTATGATAGGGGAGTGTGTTTAAACAGTTTGCAAATCTACCTGGTCGACTGGCTTCAAAGACTGAAGCCACACCTGCTTCCCTCCCACTCCTGTTCTGAGCAGTGTCCTTACGTATAGTTGTTTGTTGTAGGAAGCAGGAACAGTATCCTCTTTTGGAAGCTCCAAACTACCTGGCAGTCTTGGGTTTTATCTTTGTTGGAGTGTGAATTAGGAAAAACCAGCTATAGTGATGTATTGGCATGAGCGCAGGAACGTTTGAGAGGAGGGAATGACGGCAACTAGAAGGAAGGAAGAAGAAAAGCATGAGTGAGTGACTTTCCATCCGAGCTGTCATTTCACCGTCAGCCGGCTGAGGCTTGGAGAAGTAGACAATCAGTGGGGGCCCCAGGGAGGCGCGCCTGCAGGTTGGGGCCGCTACAGCGGGATTGTATTGTTAATGAATCTCCAGATAGAAAGAGAGCGAGGGAAGAGCAAGAGCAGTAGTGGGGGGTGTGAGCTTTCAGAGCGGCATATTATGGTTTCACTCTGAGGAAAGAAGGTCGGAGAACACGAACCGTCTGAACACCGGACGCCGAGAGCAGAAATGTTTGTGTTTACTTGCCTTCCACGGTTGTGTGTAGGAGTGCCTTTTAGGCCGCAGGACCTGGATTTCACATCGACCTGCTCCCGAGGATGACACTTGATTGTAAGACTATGTAAACTCTTACCTTTCCTGGAGGATTTTCTTTTTTTGACTTTACACCTGGAACCTTTTCTACCTCTGCTGGGCAGCATGTGAACGAGACGAATGTCACCTTCGGTGGTGGTTGTTTACGCTTCCTGGGTCTGTGGGCAAAACACATAGAGACTGTTGCTTGGAGCTACTCACAACATCTAACACTGCTTCATTTCTTGCTGGACTTTATTCCCATTTGTGGTTGCACAGCACGGCTCAGACAGACGAATCATGGCAAATGACACCTCCTTGTCGTGACTCCAGATAGGAAGCAAAACCATGGATTCCCATCGGTCTTACTGGAACTCGAGCATGCAGAGCAGCACGTGGCTGGAGGGGGAGGATCAGGATGTGTACGAGGTGGAATCTCGTGTACCCCTTCCCCGACCCTTCCCACTGAGCAGCACCTTAAACACGAAAAACGCCGTGGTGATTCAGACACAGATCTCTCACGTCAATCACAAGACTAACGGACACCTTCTTAAGGTCATATCCAAAATCTCCCTGCCCACTCCTCCGTATACAGTAAGTTACCCCACACATGAACTGTATTGCATAAAGAGGGGGTTGTGCTTCCTTTACAAGTTAAGTAGAGCATATGTAAAGTTGATGTGTTATGGATTCATTTCTGTCTTTCTATAGTCCAGGTCTGTAGATGTACATATGATGTAATCTAAAATGTCCTTCCATGAAGGCACACAGCAGCTCTCCTGAATCATTAGGTGAAAGATCATATGACTTCCCCCTGCGGCAAGTTCTTATTTCCACTTCCCAGGTTCCATAATAATAAGAACTTTGCTCAGGGAGATATGAAAATCTATGGAAAATTAGCTTATGTGAGCTGACGGTTTATTGCATTACAGTATCATGATTTCTTAGCAGCTTTACAAGGAAATTATGCTCTCTGTCACCTGACTAGCAGGTCTTTTTACAGATATTCTAACTGTAAATTACTGCATAGCTGTTACTTCAGCACGAGCTCATTTTGTTCCATACGAGTTGACTGTTTGTCCGGTATTTGATCATCATAAAGTCATAAACACCTTGGACTATAAAGTGTGTTGCCAAACCCTTTGTAAATACAGTACAGTGCTGTGTAAAGACCTTGCTTTATCCCTCATTTCTTTATATTTTGCTTCCAAAACCCAGACTTTGTTGTAAAATTAATATTATCTGGATTAAAGGTTCATCAGGCATTGTGAAGTTTATTTTTTATTTTATTTTATTTTTCCCCAAGTTTGTCTTAGGACTTTTTAACTCGCTTTTTTGTTGTTATTTTAATCCAGTACCTAATCATATTAAAAGAAGTTTTTATTTTTATTTTTTTGTTTGAATAATTGTTTCTTAAACCATAACACTTTGACCTATGAGTCATTCAGGTATAAGAAAAGATTAACCACTGTTCTCAACGTATAACAAACAACTTGGCAAAAAGGGTCTTGGGGTTCATTCCTGCCAGCAGCCTGTCAGAAAGACACAATTTGTTCCCATTTATCTTAATGACATGATGAAAAATACCAAAAATAACACAGCTTAATGCAAAAAAATTAAACTGTCTTAATTTGCTAAAACATTATTGGCTCAAAACTTGGGATACAAAAGAAGATCAGCTGAAGGATGGTGCATTTTTCAGTGTCATGTCCACGTTTGGTGGATTTATTTTGACCCGGTTTCAAAGACATGATTCTCAAATATTGTTCATCTGCTATAGACTGTTGGTTGTTTTAGTTCTAATACCAAATATTTTCTCCTCCACTTTTCTTGTTAGTTTCTTTGTTTGTTGGTATAAAGTAAGCACCTTACTAAATATTTGTGCAGCAGTCAATTGAGCCATTTTGATCGTCAACAAATGTATCATCCCCAGACAGAATTATCAAATCAAATCATTACATTTTTTATCCATCCTTCTCACTATGTAAATTAGTCGCAGTAGTGCTCTCCAAGTCACACTTGTCCTTTAGTGTTATACTTCATTCTATATTATAAAATAAATGTAATGAAACAGAAATCTCAAATTTCCATCTTCATCTCTCCAACAGTTTCTCTTCCTCCATCTGCTGTTGTTTAATATCACTACAAACTACCTGTT
>JBBPBX010077435.1:2898-16872 GCA_038048925.1 Garcialebias charrua
AGGATGCCAGCTTATTTCAAGTGAGAAGTGAGAAGACATTAAATGTAAACATTTTTCTCAAACATGTACAGTACTGGTGTACTTGCTGTAAACGTAACACAACTCAACATGTTTTTTAAAGGATGCAATGTTAACTATATTACATTAGAAAAGTATTTGCTAAAATGATTCATTTGTTATGTACAATAGTTGACTGTTAACCTTCTTACAAGGTTAGGTTTTTGTGTGCACTATATCAGTTAATTTTGGATTAAACTACTGTTTCTATCTAAATGTCACTTTTGTCATTATCAAGTTTTTAAAGATCGTTTCCTGTCTATTTCATTATTTGTTTTCATTTACTGTATTTTATTAAAAGTTCTCAAGGTGCTTCATTTGTGAATCAGTAAAGTATTTGTCAAAAGAAATGTCAAGCTCCAGGTGCTCAGTTGGTGTCCAGATAAACATCTTGCAGCTCAAAAGTCCAAAGCAACATCATTGTTAGCTGGACCTGGAGATGTGTAGTTTTAATGCTTAGACTGGGCTTTATGTTTGTTTAAATAAAGTGTCCCAGCTCTCTTAACATAACAGGACCAACCTTGTTAATGTGAAGATACTAATAAGCTTCAGAGCTTTTCAGATTGCTCATCGCTTCGCCATCTGAAGCAACTGTCAAAGTAGCTAAGTATGCTAGTAGCTAAACATGCTAGTCTACGTTATTTTCGGCCACTTCAAGTCGTCCTCCCACCCCTCAACAGCTGTAGGTAGCGGTAAAACAATATCTCCACATTTGAGTTGTGATAGTTTATGTTCCCACATATTTTATGACCTAAAACCTCTGACGAAAACCGGTTAGCGCGTTGCTAGCGTGTAACAAAAGTGCCGGTTCTGACTTTCAGCGGAAGTCGTTCACATAATTCGCGCAAGGCATCATGGGGCGTAGGAATAAGGTGGATAGCTTTCAGAGTAATGCAAAAATGTGTTTTTTAATAATGACAGGTTTGCTTTGGACAGAAATGCCACTGTTAGTTTAAAACAACAGAATCAAAAGGCTAGGATTGCTAAATTAAAATGTTATCTAAAATGTAAAAATTGATATAAATGAAAAGTGACATTCCCTGATGCATGCTCAATAATCCAGGTGGAAAAATCTGTGACATTATTTGAGTCATTTAGTTTACAGTAAGTCTTACAGTCTGTGTAAGTTTTAAGGTTTAAAAAGAAGTCAAAACTTTCAGTCTTAATTATGGAAACTTGGATAAATGAGAGCCTTCACATGTGTTAAATGTAATAATGTCTTATTTTTTCTTTTATTTCCTCCAACACTAACATTTGTTGTTTTTTCAGATGCAGTCTTTAAACATGCATCATTAAAGACCAGAAACAAGACAGAAGACAACTTTCATAGAAGTCCAGCTGAATAATCAAGGTAATTCATGATCACTTAATGCTGTAAAAAGTGTCTCATGCCTGGACATCTTGCTGTTCATATCGAGCCAGTGTGTGAATTCATCTCAAAGTACCACATCTCAACTACACACACTCACTTTTTCACATTGATCTAACAACTGTTCCCTGTTACAGAATATGTAATATAACGTTAAAAGAATTAAAGTTGTGAAAATCTTATAATTTAGGAAAATATATTTCTACTGTATTGCTCACATCTACCCTCTCTATTTGTTTGTGTTTATTTAGTGTTGTTGAATTTTGGTGTAAGACTTGATTTAGAGCCTTTTATTGCAATAATAAAACATCCATCCATCCATTTTCTTCCTCTTATCCGGGGTCGGGTCGCGGGGGGTAGCAGCCTAAGTAGGGAGGCCCAGACTTCCCTCTCCCCAGCCACTTGGAGCAGCTCCTCTGGGGGAATCCCAAGGCGTTCCCAGGCCAGCCGAGAAACATAGTCCCTCCAGCGTGTCCTGGGTCTTCCTCTGGGTCTCCTCCCGGTGGGACATGCCCGGAACACCTCACCAGGGAGGCGTCCAGGAGGCATCCTAACCAGATGCCCGAGCCACCTCAACTGGCTCCTCTCGATGTGGAGAAGCAGCGGCTCTACTCCGAGTCCCTCCCGGATGACTGAGCTTCTCACCCTATCTCTAAGGGAGAGTCCAGACACCCTGCGGAGAAAACTCATTTCAGCCGCTTGTATCCGAGATCTTGTTCTTTCGGTCATAACCCAAAGCTCATGACCATAGATGAGGGTGGGAACGTAGATCGATCGGTAAATTGAGAGCTTTGCCTTTTGACTCAGCTCTCTCTTCACCACGACAGACCGGTACAGGGCCCCTTTACAAAGGTTTGCCTGGGGCCCCAAAATGTCTAAGTCCGCCACTGAGTGTATCTTTTCATTTTTTCACAACCAGAGAAGGTGTTTGTAACCCTATTCTATATATATAATATGATATGATGATGTCCTGATACATGCTCTTATTATACATATAATAATCATACAGTGATTTGATAAAATAATCATATAATATAATAATAATGACTCCATCCTGCCTGGACTGCAATTATTATGAATAAATTGCTCCTTTGTGGTTCCACTTTTGTGGTTTATAAACGATTGTCAACTTTAATATTACTCAAGTTACAGATGAAAGGTTAACGAAAAATAATACTACAAACAGCTGCCGCCATTTTGTAGTTTTCTTTCAATAAGCCTACACTGTATCACCAGTCCCAAAGAACTACACTACCCAGAAGGCAACAGTGCTTCCAGTCCGCCGCTTTCTGCAGAAATGGGGGGAAAGTTTTGATCCGATCTGAACCTGACCAAGTAGTTTGCTCCTTATTCATAGTGACTTTGGCACCCAGTGATGCAGAGCTGATCAGAACCGGACCAGAACTACTTCCAGCCTCCTCGGTCAGTCTGGGTGCTGCTGCTGGTCCATGAAGCCTCTCGAGCGAGGAGGAGTTGCTTGGAGGTCTGGTGTCTTCTTCAGAGTTCAACTGGACTTTTTTCATCGGTTCCTCTGGATGACTGGATTACCGGTACTTGGACTCAATCGGGACCATTGTGTGGTTCTGTGCTTGCTCTCCGAAGGTCCGCTCTCTCCAAAAGCGCTGGCGCTCAGAACCCGAGCAGAGCCAGAACAAGGCTGGTGAGTCCCCAAATAAAATGTTGCAGTAGCTGCTGTAAATGGTAAATGGAGCTTATTTATATAGCGCTTTCCAGCCCCCTGTGAGGAGCCCCAAAGCGCTTTACAATACCAGCCATCCACCCATTCATTCAGACATTCATACACCGGTAGTGGTAGCCTGCCTTGCAAGGCGCCATCCAGACCTACTGGGAGCAACTCGGGGTTAAGTGTCTTGCCCAGGGACACAACGACACATGGTGGGCGGACGCGGGATTCGAACCTCCAACCTTCTGATCGGGGGTCGACTGCCATTACCACTACACCACGGTCGCCTGTACAGAACATGTATGTCGTTAAAATGACGTAGGTTTAAGACACTGCAAGAGTGAGGGAAGGGTTTATAAAGCTTTAAAATATAAACAATATAAATACTAAAATAAATAAACACTAAAATAAATATAGCGTTTCTAATTGGCGGTTTTTCAATTGTGTCAGGGGTGTGCAGAACGTAACCTCCTCAATAATCGAGGAACTTCTGCAATTCTGGTTGGTCCTCTGTCTGAGACATGAAGTAGGAGGAGTCTGTTTTATCTGTGCATGCATAATTCTGACAGGAGGTTATAAAGATCTTGTGCACCACAGAGCTGGGACTTTGAGGTTCTTGGAGCTTGTTGCCTTTGGGCTCGGACGTAATTACCTCCTGCGTCCCTTTGTGAACTGTGCATCTGCGGGAAGGATCAGACATGAGGGAGGGTTGTCTGAGCGTTCCTCGACAAGTCGATGGCATCCTGACCTCTTCCCACCGAGGTAGAGCAGTAGAAATCGTATTCACCCAGAGGGCTAGCGAGGGTCGCACGCTGTGTGTTCGAGTCAAGTAGGTGGAATGGACTGAACTTCTCTATCACCTTTCTACCTTATCAAGATGCTCAAAGCTCTTTACAACAATCTGTGCCTCATTTACCCATTCATACAGAACTCTACTATAAAGCATGATCAGAGCTTTATCACATTCTGATGGGACACACATCAGAGGCAGTGAGGGGTTCAGCGTCTTGCCCAGGGACACTTCAACATGTGACTGCTGGTGGACTCAAACCCCCAACTCTCCCATTGGAGGGCGACTGCTCTAACCGCTCAGCCACAGTATTTTACAGATGACGGAAATCCGTTGTGGCGACAGAGAACTTTATTCCATTGTAAACCCTCTAAGTGTCTAAAGACGACCACAGATCCCTGAAAACATCTGCAGCTGCTGATGTAACGTCAGTAAAGTTGGAGGAACCCACCACTCCTTTCATCTCCAGCTCCTGCAGCAGTTTCGTCACGTTGATCGTAGATCGAGTTCTGTCAATCACCTCCAGAAGACTGCAGTTATAACCATCAGCCACAACTGCACACAAAACCACAGTTTAGATCCCTGACAGGCGTTTCCGAGTCACAAAACATCTTCACTGAACCGACTCACCTTCCTTGCTGCCGTTGTACAGGTTGTAGGACAGCAGGCCAGAGGGGATCAGTTTGGGGATGCGATCAAGTCTTATCAAATACCCAACGTCCAACTGCGTTGGTCTGAAGGAGACAAAAAGAAAACAGTCATTTTAAAATGTTAGGGTTTAACTTGGTGCACAAAGAGTGACTGAATTAAAGCAGCTAATAAAAGAGTCAGAAACAATATCGATTGAAACAACTTTATTCAGTACTCACAGACTGTGAGGCAGGAAGGGGACAGAGCTGGACCTTAGAGACACTTGGAAAATCACTCGGCCGTTTATCAACAAATCTCCGCTCCACACTGTGAACTGGATGCGCTCTGAAGAAAACAAAGTGGACAATTCACATATAACAGGACTTGTTTTTTCCTTTGAGGTTTTATTTAAAGTCTTGTGATCAATGAAAAAAGGACAGAAACAGTTGAACCTGCTCACCGTTGGTCCGCTCAGAGGGCTGACTGTTCAACCTGCAACCAAACAGACCAAAGCAGTCGATCAGATCAGGACAGAGTCCATGGATCTGGAATCTTTGGAGCACCACAACAAAATCTAGAACCTTCAAGGGACTGATTAACATCTATTAATATGTAATATACATTACAAATTACTTAGTTTATTAGTCGTTTACTTGGTGGGGTAACTTCAGTGTGCTTGGGACTACTCTGACTGACGAAGCCCTCTGGAGTGAGGGTGAAACGTTTCTACTAAAAAGAAACTGTCCAGATGAACTGATTGAGAATGAGCGGATTTGATACCTGGACTATTGAGAATGAACTTTCTTGTCTTAGTTTATTTAGTATTTAATCCGTTTTTGTAAAGTTTCACCAAACCTGTGTTGTTTTTACTGGAACAGTTCAGTGTAAATCGTATTTCTGTACCTGATGGGCGCAGCAGGTTTGCTGGGAAGTGGAGCGTCTTTTCCTTTAACCTGGAAGGAAACGACGGCGTACGGACACACCTGTCGAGGCCGCGGCCGCAACTCGTCAAACAAATACTCATAAAAGTATTGCTAAAGAGACAAAAATAAAGCATGAGTTATATTTTCTTTGAGGACTTATTAATAAGACTGTCATGGTACTTATCATGCTTTATCAGGTTTGTTTACAAGAAATCAGCCATTAACATAAAAATCCACAGAAGAAAGTGGGGGTTTCTAGAAAATGACAGTTTTTAAAAGCTCACATTTTTTTCATTCAACCTTTATTCGTACAGGTTAGTCTCACTGAGTCACGAGGACTCATTTTAAAGAGAGACCTGTTCTGCGTTGGTACCACAAAACATTTTCATCGAGTTTTCTTCTGTTCAAGAGAAGCGAGTGAAGTTCAGCGCTGAGCAGGAAACAGAATGAAATGTTGCTCTTCAGTGTTGGACTAAACTCACCTGAGTGAGATCAAAAGCGCAGTGGCTGGTGAGCGAGGTGACCTTGCTGGCGCTCTTGGCGATGTGGCTGTCGAAGCGAGGCGTTGGATCTTGAACAATCTTCATGTTTTCAGAAACGCTCTTAACTTTTCCCTGAAACCAAAAACACGAAGAGGATCTCACACTTGTGTCGCTCCTTCCTGTGACATAAATCCTCGGCACATTACTACTGTACAACGTTTCTTTAACTGAAACGTTTTCTTTCTTTAACTGAAGGCCTGATGATGACGTCGACGACAAGCTGATTTACCTTCATCACCTTGAAGATAATGATCTCGCCTGTTGCTCCAGGGGTGAAGGGGTTCGACCGCAGCAGATCAGAGTACTTCGACAAATACACACCTGGAAACACAAACACATTATTGAGGTACAGTACAGGGTTCCCAGCATTTCATGAAAACAAAGTTTTCCCTGAGTTCTTCCAAAGTAAATCCTGAAATTCCAGGAGGTGTTTCAGTCACACAAAACAGTCAGAACTAGCCCTGTCATGATAACAAATTTTGCTGAGCTATTGTCTCAGAAATTATTGCGATAAACGATAATATTGTTTGAAACTTGAAACAAATTTAAGAAGAAATGTTGGTTAAATTTTTGAGTGTAGTACATTTTTTTCGACCACTGGATGGCAGTTTAAGACAGTTTGCACCAAAGGATGGATAGTGAGGGGTCGAGCAGTGTGTCTCTTTAAGAAAAATGGGAGGGAGGCCCCATAACGTAACATGGGCTGTCTCTCCTTCCTTTTTTCTGGTTCTGAAACTGGCGGACGCTCATTGAGGTTTGAGCTCTTTAGCATTTTTCACACAAAGCTTTTAATAAAAAAAAATCAGTAAACAAGTTCTCATCTTCTTTTGTGCAAAGAAAAACGACTTTTCACACAAAGGCACGTGTTTCAACCGTGAATTTTGGAGCTTTGACAAGACGGACGATTTTTCCCCGAGGTCGGCCTGTTAGCTTAGCTCGTAGCTTAGCTTCTCAGCTTAGCTGCTTTGAACGATCTAAAAACACAATTTTGGACGATTAAAACAGATTTTAAAGGAATGAGAAAAAGGAGAAAAAGAGGGGTTAGTGAAGAACACAGAGTTGAGCCTTTTGTCATCCAGTGTCTTCAGTAGAAAGAGCGAGACATGAAGAAACAATAAAGCCGATAAATGAAAATGAGGTAGATAATTTTAATTTACCATGCGATTAATTGATTTATTGTTTATGGCGACAGGTCTAGTCAGAACGTAACATCTCAGGTACCAGGCAGAGTCACATTCAGAGACAACAGTAATTATACTGTAGCCTAAAGTATGTACAGTACATTCAACAAACATTCCTAATCTTCTTCTTCTTCTTCCGGCTTTTCCCTCTTCAGGGGTCGCCACAGCGAGTCATCCTCCACCTCACTCTGTCCTCTGCATCCTCTGTCCTCACTCCAACTACCTTCATGTCCTCTCTAACTGCATCCATATATCTCCTCTTTGTCTTTTTCCTGGCAGCTGCATTTCTAACATCCTTCTACCAATATACCCACTGTCCCTCCTCTGGACATGTCCAAACCACTGTCCCTCCTCTGGACATGTCCAAACCATCTCAGTCTGGCCTCCCTAACTTTATCTCCCAGTTGTTCAACATGTGCTGTACCTCTGATGATCTCATTCCTGATCTTATCCATCCTTGTCACTCCTAAGGAGAACCTCAGCATCTTCATTTCTGCCACTTCCAGTTCTGTCTCCTGTCTTTTTGTCCATGTCTCTGTCTCCAGACCATACAACATAGCTGGTCTCACCACTGTCTTGTAAACTTTTCCTTTGACCTTTGCTGACACCTTTTTGTCACAAATCACTCCTGAAACTTTTCTCCATCCACTCCATCCTGCCTGGACTCTCTTCTTCTCCTCTTTACCACATTTCCCATTTTCCTGGACAGTGGACCCCAAGTACTTGAAGTCCTGCACCTTTGTGACCTCTGCTCCTTGTAGCCTCATGGCTCCGGCAGAGCTCAGCGTACGGCCTGTATGCCGCTTTACTCGCGTATTCTGTGCGCACGAGTTCACTGGCACAGCTCTGCTTTCGTTCTCGCGTTAAATGCTCGCAATTTTTTTCCAAGGAGTCCACTTTTTTAAATCCAAGGATTTTTTTTCTGGGGGTTGCCAGATAGGGGCACAGACCACAGACGGGTGGAACAAAATGTCACGTTTTGGATGTGTCAGCGTTTTTCCCAAAACGCTTCTTCTTCTTCTTTCGGCTTTTCCCTTTTCAGGGGTCGCCACAGCGAGTCATCCTCCTCCACCTCACTCTGTCCTCTGCATCCTCTGTCCTCACTCCAACTACCTTCATGTCCTCTCTAACTGCATCCATATATCTCCTCTTTGGCCTTCCTCTGTGTCTTTTTCCTGGCAGCTGCATTTCTAACATCCTTCTACCAATATACCCACTGTCCCTCCTCTGGACATGTCCAAACCATCTCAGTGTGTCCTCTCTAACTTTATCTCCCAGTTGTTCAACATGTGCTGTACCTCTGATGATCTCATTCCTAATCTTATCCATCCTTGTCACTCCTAATGCCGGGTACCCAACAAACGCATCTGGAGCGTCAGAAACGCTCTTGCCGCCCCCTTTTGGCCGCTTGTCACCAGAATCTGTTCACACTGAAGACGCGTCTGATGATGCGCAATGGGCGGAGCGTCTGGCTCCTTTTCCGGTTGTTTCTTGTACACCGGGCAGACGAAATCAGCTGTACGTGAGCCTCGTTACTACTTGAGTGGGTTTTCTACGAGCCGAACTGCAGCTCCAAAAGTCTTTGTTGAGATTAAAACGTTTTTTTTTTTATGTTTGGGGTGATCGTACGCTCGAGCGGACAGCAGCAACTGTAAAAATGCCAAGTTTCTTACCGGAGGCTGGTTTCTTCATGGAGGCTCGTTGGGGTAAGTTTAAAAAGTCCAAAAAAAGTCCCGTCGTCATTGCGTCATCACATAGCAGAGCTCTCCCGATTGGTTGCTGCGATGCGGCGAGCGGCGAAAGTTCAAATATTTGAACGTTGGCTGCTCGACGCGTCGGCTGCTTCGGACACGTCGCATGCACGGAAAATAACTGCCGCGCGCTGCCGCGCTGCTTGAAAAACTCAAAACGCGCCGCTTCACGATTCGCCGCGCCTCAGCATAGACTTTCAATGTAAACTGGCCGCTTCCGCTGCTCGAAACGCGTTTGGTGGGTACCCGGCATCAGGAGAACCTCAACATCTTCTTTTCTGCCACTTCCAGTTCTTTCTCCTGTCCTTTTGTCCATGTCTCTGTCTCCAGACCATACAACATAGCTGGTCTCACCACTGTCTTGTAAACTTTTCCTTTGACCTTTGCTGACACCTTTTTGTCACAAATCACTCCTGAAACTTTTCTCCATCCACTCCATCCTGCCTGGACTCTCTTCTTCACCTCTTTACCACATTCCCCATTTTCCTGGACAGTGGACCCCAAGTACTTGAAGTCCTGCACCTTTGTGACCTCTGCTCCTTGTAGCCTCACTGTTCCACCTCCTCCCTCTCATTCACACACATGTACTCTGTCTTATGCCTGGTACCCACTGCCCCGATTTCGGGCGGCTGAAGCGGCCGGTTTACATTCAAAGTCTATGAGGAGACGCGTGGAGTCACGGCGACCAGGGAAGCGGCGCGATTCGAGTGATCGAAGCGGCGCGGCGGCAGCCGAAGTTCCCTTCGCGGGCACGCGCGCGTCCAAAGCAACCTAGCCGTCGAGCCGCCGACGTCCCAAATGTTGATCTCTGGAGGCTCGACGCATCCGGCAAACAGTCGGGAGAGCCTCTGCTATCTGATTACACAACCACAACGGGACTTTTTTTGGACTTTTTAAACTTACCGGATCGACCCTCCATGAATTGGAACCAAACTCCGGTAAGAAACGTGGCATTTTTACAGTTGCTGCTGACAGGCTGCTGTTCTCTCCAGTGTAGATCACCCCAAACATAAAAAAAACGTTTTAATCTCATCAAAGACCGTCCGAGGTGCAGTTAACACAACAACTGAACCCGGAAGACGAGCTAAACCCCTCCTCTCTGCTACCCCCTAGTGTACGTCATCAGACGGTCTTCAGTGGTTTGGTGGGACCCTGACAAGCGGCCAAAAGGGGACGGCAGGCGCGTTTCGAGTTGTGCAGTGGGGACCAGGCATTACTATGGCTGACTTTCATTCCTCTTCTTTCAAGTGAATACCTCCACCTCTCATGGTTCTCTTCCACTTGTTCCCCGTTCTCACCACAAATCATAATGTCATCTGCAAATATTTTAACAATCCTTCCTAATAATGAATTTTATAACATCAGAAACTTAAAAACCCACTAGAGCCAATCAGTAAGGCTATGTGTACTGTGTGCTCGTGAAGCAGAACATGGACTGATACTATAATACTACTGTGTACGCGTTAATCTTTGAACAAGCGTTTTTTTATGAGCAGATCAGTGTTTGAATTCCCAAGTTTTCCTTGTCTGGAAAATGTGCGTCATTTTCCAGGTTTTCCCTGGTTTCCAGAGTCACTGGGAACCATGACAGCTGTAGCTTCACTGAGCTACAGCCATTAAGTCTTCTGTAGACATAAAACTCATGTTTGTCTCTAAATTAATGTGTTAAATAGTGCAACGTGTTTTCAATAGTAAGAATTATCAGTGACAGTTAAATACGTATCTCTGTGTAGAGCATGATGTGGGCCAGCGATCCTCAGCACCACCACCTCACCTCTAAATATTCTCTTAGTGTTGCGTCACTTTTTAAAACATGCCGCTGCCGCTTGTCGTAAACCTGCTCAGGTCTCAAGGCCCAGGCATAGCTCTGCGTTTGGCCGAACGGCGCTCAACGCCGTGCGAGCGCGAGGCACAAGCGTAGCCCCGCAGGGCACGAACGCGCAAAGCTCAAATTTTACGACCGCGTACGTGAGGCGCGTTGTCTCACAATAAACTGCCCGGCGCCGGACTGTTTTGTATGTGACACAAATGTATTAAATTCCTCTTCTTCATCCCTGATCTGGACTTTTCTTTTGTTTTATTGCCAAAAGTCAAGTGATCGCTTCCTCCTCCACTGACTCCATGACTGAAATGAGGAAATGAATGAATTTGTCACGAGCGACTTAAACTAGAGTCCTACGTGGCTGCACAAGGTTCTGCAGAAAGTTTGTGTTTCAGTGGATGGTGAGAGAAAGTTTGTGTCAAACTTTCTGTCATCAGAACTTTACAGCATCGGGCCGAACACATCCCCACAAAGACAGAAGGGAAGGAAAAGGAACAGAAACACATCAACAAATCTCTACAAACATGTGGATATCCTAACTGGGCTTTTGTCAAGTCAGCGAGGAAGTTGACAAAACACAATAATGAACAGAAAAAGGAGAACAGACGAAAAAAAACATTGTCATCCCTTATGTGGCTAGACTATCAGAGAATTTCAGAAGGATTTTCAACAAACACAACATCCCAGTACATTTCAAACCCAGCAGGACTCTCAGAGAGAGGCTGGTGCATCCTAAGGACAAAACACCTACACACAAACAGAGTGGTGTAGTTTATGCGGTCCAGTGCAGCGAGGTCTGTCCAGACCTCTACATTGGGGAAACTAAACAGCCGATTCACAGACGAATGTCCCAACATAGGAGAGCCACCTCTTCTGGACAAAACTCAGCTGTTCACCTCCACCTCACAGACAAGGGACACTCATTTGAGGACCAGAATGTTCACATTTTGGACAGAGAGCACAGATGGTTTGAGAGGGGGGTGAAAGAAGCTGTGTATGTTAAAAGGGAAAAGCCTTCTCTTAACCGGGGGGCTCAGGTTCCAATTTACCGTACATAGGTTGGTGCGTGGCATGTCAGCCTGTATATAACTTCACTGCCACACAGGCTGCTCCTTTAAATTGAAAAAGCCCTTTGGATAGAGGGTGAAACGTTTTCTGTAACAAATAAAGTCCAGTTGTTTTTGTATTGAACGCTTGTTCTGATTTTATCATGTCCTGGAATCCAGGACATGATAAAATCATGATAACATGATATGCTGGTGAAAATTCTGAATCTTCACCAGCATATCAACGGGGGGTCAGCGAAAAACCTCCACTCTGGAAGATGGATTCAGAAACCTTCGGATTCAAAGAGGGGGGCCTGTGGTGTCGTGTAAATGATCAGCAGAACCGCAGAGAGAAAGGTGCGGTTTCACTCAAAATAAGCGCCGTGTAAACTGCCCCTTTGTTTACACAGCACGGTGCATTCAAGAGCATATAGGAACTTTTAAATTCAGAAAGAAACAAGCCATAATCAAACAGAACCGAGCTCAGTAAACAAGCCAACTACACAAAAATGTGGACTTTCTAACAGCTTTGTTAATAAAAGTTATTAAATGTTGAATGAATATACTTAATTAGAATCAGACTTTTTAAAGAGAAAGTCAGCCTTTCATTGTTTGATCTGTAAGTGTTAAGTTTAAATTTTAAGTGATTCAGCTGTTTTTGATTTTGTTATGCAGGAAAAAAATTTTTTATTTTTGAGACATTTATTTTGTACAGTTACAGTTTTAAGCTGTGTGACAACTGGGACAAAGCTTTGACTCAGAAATATATTTTTGTTACTACTTTATGGAAAGCAAACTATATCGAGATATATACAGTATATCATATATCGCGATTTTTGTAAAAAAATATTGAAATATTAATTTTGGTCCATATCGCCCAGCCCTACTAGGAAGTGCCGATGGATCAGCGGCACACAGAGGAGGATTGTTGTTACCATAAGTAAGCAGTAAATCTGCTGGGATGACACTTAAGTCTTGAGCAAACAGGAAGTGGTTGTTTAACATGAAATGGAGCAACACATCAGGTATTGGGCCCAGACCTGGACACCAGCGACCCAGAAAGGAAGAAGAGGGTAAAGAGAATGGATGGATGGTTTAAAGTTACTTCAAACAAGAACAATCCTAACTTAATAAATGCATTTAACTTCTGACTGTAGGAGTGCCTCTTTGTGAGCCGAAGTCGTCTTACCTTTCCGAGGATCCCCCAGCAGAGTGGTCCTGCTCTGACCCACAGTCAAACCCTTCTCACACAGAACCGGCAGCTGCAGCAAAAAAACAAAAACACAAGTTGGGCATGATGTTCATCTCAAATGATAACGGTCTAAAGGCATAAACAAAGTTAAATTTGACCTCGTTAAGAAGATTTCATTACATAAAACAACTCGAGAGAGCAGCTAGCAGACAAAACGCTGTGACTTGCTAAGAGCTAAAACATTCCAGCAGCAACAAACGCAGCAGCAAAGTGTTATTCTCACCTGGGCTGAAGTGGTCCACAAGAAACAATAACTCTCCTCCATTTCTTTATCTGTTCTTCCGTCATTCTTCATTTCCTTCCTCTTTTCCACAAACTGAAACAATTTATTAACCAGACCGTTAGATCAATCAACGAATCAGATGATGGATCTGACAAAAATGAACTGATTTTTTACAATTTCTAAATTTCAAATTATTTCCCATGTAGAGAAGCCATCAGTGAAAGAGTTGGGAGAGACGGTGCAGGATATCACAGCTTTGGAGCGCAAACGTTATGTGGAGATCATCAGCTGACCTCTGAACCCCAAACAGACCGGCTGAGGCTACATTTGGAAACATGAACTCTGACTAGGGGCGTAACGATACACAAAACTCTCGAGACGAGACGAGACAAATTACAGAGTTCGCGAGAACGAGACGAGATTTTAATGTTAGTTCAAGAAAACTTCAAAGATCGGTTTTATGCCGCAAAAAGGCTTTTATTCTGTTTTAACATGTATTACAAACTCAACTGATGTCTTCATTTTACTGATTGAATCTCCTTAGACCTTAGAACGTTCAACTTTGTTTAAAAAAAATAGATATTCACGCAGGACTTTCCAAAAATTGAACATAAATATCCGCATCAGCACTGAATCTGCAGCCGTCACTCACCAGTGTTGCCAGATTGGGCGGTTCACCGCGATTTTCCTTCTGACTTTTGCGG
>JBBPBX010077436.1:0-11890 GCA_038048925.1 Garcialebias charrua
GGAGGATGACGTGAGTAAGTGTCCTAGCATTCAGTGGCCTGATATTTACACGTATTTGGTGGAGAAACCTAGCGTGTACACAAGAGAAAAACTACGAGCATACAAATCACTCGATGCGTATGACTACGTTGTTTGTGGACATGTACAGGAAGTGCGATATAATATGGACGCAGATTTATGTGTTTTAAAGTCCAAAGTCCTCCCCAGTCAGAGACAAAGCGTAAAGAGTACAATGTATGAGGCTTGGGTAATCGTCAACAAAGTGGAGAACTACATTCTCACAGCAAACTGCACCTGTATGGCAGGGTAAGTTAATTTTGGTTCTTGATATGCATAATTTGCTTCTGTTTTAGGCCACTGAAATTTTAGATTTTACATTCTTTTCAGTGTAAAATGTTTTATTTGCATTGCTCAGATAACTTAGTCATTACATATTCAAAAATATTCATCCAGAGGTCACAGTGGCTTGAATTACAGAAGCTAATGAAAATCACAAATGTTTATTTACAATCAAAGTCAGAACATGGTCAGGAAACATTCAAAAGTGACATTTACACCACAACATGTTAGTAATTTCCAACATTTCAGTTTAGGATCATGCTGTAGTCATGCAGCTGCCATACTGTTCAAAGTTGAGCTCGCAGTTAGGATGGGCAGGACAGAGAAGGCAGCAGTTACCTCCGGTGTGTGCATGTGGAAAGAGAGTCGAAGAGATGTCAAGCCAGCTCCACTGAGTGAAATCAAGTTCACCAAAACTAAGAGGCTACGCAAGCAGTTTCCAGCAGCATCAAAACCTACTCACAAGAACAGTGAGACACCCAGAGGCATGTAGATGTTGACAGAGGCAAAATAAGGCCCACTTTGATAATTATTAAATTTTCACGGACTCCAGACTACTGTAACTTCTTTATACAAGTAACACAGTTCACACTCATTTCATTTTTATTCATAACATGCAATGGCCTATACTCCTAATTAAAAATTGTTTGAGAGACTAAAGCATTTAATTATAAATCATTATTAATAGAGAAGTGGCTAAAAACATTGTTAACAGTCTGAACTTCACAGGTAAAATATAACCCAGCTGAGTGCAGTCTGGAGCCCTGCGTTTACATTTCCATCTCACTTTTGAAGATGTGGATGTAATATACCACCCTAACTATCTTTGTTTGTTTTTTTAATAGTGCTGACAGATGACGACATCCTAGAACTGCGGGCTGTGGACCCAGATTGTGCAGTGCTGACGAGCTTCGACAACAGTGACACGGACACAGCTTCATCTGACGAAAACTATGAGGAGCATCGAGATTTACCGGAGCCCTTAACTGCTTTATTTAGCACATCATCCAGAGACCTCACACCCGATGAACTAAAGGTGAAATGTGAGGAACCATTTCACCTGCTGAAAACTAAACACACACCTGATCAGTGCAAAAGGCTGGAAGCTGTGACCCGACAGCAGTCGTCTAGGGAGTGGAACATCCATAGAGCTGGTCGAATCACAAGCACCAAATTTCATCGTGCCACCACTTCAGACATGATCAGCAACACATATCTGATGGATGTAATGCAGTACAACCACAGAGATTTAAATGTACCATCTGTGCTGTGGGGACAAAACATGGAGGAAACTGCACGACAAACATACACTGATTTAATGGCCAAAACACATGAAGATTTTTTTTGTTTGGACAACTCTTTCACTTTAAAGCAATCACACCCATACTACCATCAGATCCAACTCCACATGTTTGTGTTTGATGTCAAATACTGTGACTTTGTGTTGTGGTCAAAACAACAACTTATTCTACAGCGTGTTATAAAAAATCTAGCGTTTCTACAAGAGACCCTGCCAAAAGCTCAAAACCTTTTTATCTCAGGTTTGTTGCCAGAACTCCTGACCAGAAGACACGATCCTGCCTTTGAGTACGGCAAAATGATCAGCTGTGTTAAATGCAATAACTCCTTTCACTACAGCTGTGCAAAAATCAAAAGGAAATCAGCAACTTGGATCTGTGAGGAATGCCAGATGTTTTTGGCCTAAATGTAAAATGCCATGAATTTGTGCATAAATAAGTAAGAAATGTCAGGTTTTTTTTTATACTTTATGTTGTGTACCAACATTTTTTTGTCATAGGTGGTCTGTTATTTACCTTGATCTTTGCAGCCATTCATAATCTGATGTTGATTGTTTTAAATAAATCTTATATTAAACATCTTAATTTTTTGGTAGGCTTCTAATCTGTTTTTCATGTCAAATTCAATTATTAGGATTAATTTTGAACCACATTGTACCTGTATATACAATTTGGAAGAAATACACAGGTTCTAATTTAATTAAATCGTTTGTTTATTGTTAGACAGGTGACAGTTTATTGATCTACTGCAGTACATCAACATTTAAAAGTTCATTTCAAGTGATGTGGATCAAATTGCACACATCAATGTAGAAAATTTCAGAACATTACTTTTTATGCAGTTAGTTACTTTTTAGGAACAACGGCCCTCATGCACGAAAATGTTCGTATTTTTATCCTAAATTTCTCCTACTTTTGTTCGTACGAAGCGTTCGTACGAACATGCCACGTCAGATCCAACAAAGTCTTCTATCGTCAGGAAATGTGTGTATATGAGCTGTGTAAATAATGATGAATCCCACCTGTTCTATTCACCTGCTCGTGCACGCGAGTGGTTATTTACATAATTCCCACCCCTCAAAACACCATATAAGGATATAGTTTCCTGCCACCGCGAGCAGGAAGTGTCCATTCATTCCGGCTTTTATGCGTCAGAAAACACACAAACGCGTTTGGCGAATTAAAATTGACTCGCCTTTGATCATAGTGTCAGCCCCGGATCTGAGCGCAGACCCACACAGAATACAGATGACATCAGTGAGCGCCCACAGTCAACAGGCAGTTTATATTAAAAATGACATGAAACAACTGTATAAGCTGGTTTCGCTTTTTTCTCCCCTGTCTCTGCAGCGGCGCTGTGTTGTGTGTGTGTGTGTGTGTGTGTGTGTGTGTGTGTGTGTGTGTGTGTGTGTCGACAGTGGCACGGGGTGGGGGGGCCGTGCCGACAGTTGCGCGTGGCGTGGTTGCGCGGGCGCGTTGCGTGGCACACGGTGGTCGACATGAGTTGCGCGGGGTGGGGGCGCGTGGCGTGGTTGCGCGGGCGCGTTGCGTGGCACACGGTGGTCGACATGAGTGGCGCGGGGTGGGGGCGCGTGGCGTGGTTGCGCGGGCGCGTTGCGTGGCACACGGTGGTCGACATGAGTGGCGCGGGGTGGGGGCGCGTGGCGTGGGGGGCGCGTTGCGTGGCACACGGTGGTCGACATGAGTGGCGCGGGGGGTCACGCGCGGGTGGCGCAAGGTGGTGGACGTGGGGGGGGGGGGTTGAAGCCGCTTTAATTAAACCAATATGTGTGGTTGCATTTAATTGTTTTTAAACTCAAAATATTTTCTAAATAACGAAATATAAAGTTATTAGTGGAGAAAAGGCCGTCTGGATGACAGCAGACTGACTCCTCGTAAAATATACGACAGGTCTGGACCACACGTAAATTTTGTTCGTATCTGAAAAAAATCCTAGGATACGAAAACATTGTTGAATGCCACAAATGATCCTAAATCACTCGTACGCACAGTATAAGAACAAATCTGTGCGTACGAACGGTTCGTGCATGAGGGCCAACACTTTTACAGAGGTTTGTGAGTTGTGTAAAGTTGCCCTTAACAGTTGAATAAGAAAACTGAGATCCTTCCAGTTTATGTTTTAACTTTTGATGTTCAGCCTGTAGCGTGTCAAACTCCTGACGCAGGTGGGCATATTCATTCTGAAGTTGACAGTGCCTCAGGTTCAGATCATCATATTCAGTCCTCGGGACTACATCTTCTTGTGCTGAAAGTTATGAAAAGAAACGGTAAGCAAATGCACCAAAAAGCAGGAAGCAACACTTTATGCTCTGACACAGAATGTGCCTGTGCTGTGAAGTGTGTTCTTTTTTAGCTGATTAATTGTGAACAATATTTAGCTGTACACATTGGGGTCAAAACTGCAAGCAAACCATTCTGGTTTGAATAAAATATGAGCAGAATGTTGGACGACACCCTAGTATTTTTGAAATATTAAATCTATCTATAATTAATTAATTTATCAAACAATCAATTTATTAAAAAGTGTGTTAGATAGGACATAATATATTTGTACCAGGGTCATGTTCCATGTTGGATTCTTGTTGTTCATCTGAAGTGACACTGCCAGGGCTGGGTTGATGTGATGACTTGTGCACACCAGCATCTCTCCTCTTTTTCCTCTGGTACCTAAAATAAAAATATGTGAAGATGTAGCGACACACAGTAAATAAACATTTACACATCATCTACTTTTACTACAGAGCTGTATTTCAAAGCCTGCACTACACCAAAGTATGCTAAAGACCATGACAACAGAACACAGAAAAAAATAAATAGTAAAGACAGGCCAAAGCAAATTATCCATACCTTTTCATCTTTGCTCATGATCCCTGTCCTTTAGTGTACACAAACACAGAAGGTACGAAATCAGGACTTTGATAATCCAACGACATTTCCCCTGAAAATAAAGCACAGAGGCATTTGTTTATTAAGAGCTAGCTTATTAGCAGCTTCTAGCCAACTTTCCGACCGAATTTAACAGCAATAAACTGCGTCTAGTTTTTAAAAACAATGTTTAATGACAACCAGGGTTTATGGTGAAATAAAACTAGATGAGTAACCTTACCTGATATAAAATGAGCACTGCATACTCGTGCATTTTTGATGATGTCCTCGGTCCAATCCACCTGCTTGATGGTCTGAAGCGACAGCTGCCTTCGGTGGCTTTGAAATGGTCGATTGCCTCTTGGTATGCGGTAGAACTTCAGTCCTTCCTTAGAATACCTATTTGTACAAATGTATATGCAACATCCTGACATTTTGTTGCTGGTGGAGGAAATTACTTAGCTAGATTCACTCCGCAACTTTGTTATGCTTGGTAAAAAGCCTGGGTGGGTGGAGTCTTCTGTTGCACCGGTGCGCGCGCAGCCGTCTTTGTTTACAAACACTAAATGGTGTAGTGGTTAGGGCGTTTGACTTGGGACCCGAAGGACGCGGGTTCGCGTCCCGGCCACTACACATCTTGGGGTGTCTATGAGTGCACACCTATTTCTCCAGCTCCCCGAGCGCCTTCTATGGCTGCTCACTGCACCGCCTGGTAGGTGGTTGGGTTAAATGCAGAGACGAATTTCGTCTGTGTATGGGAAACATACGCAGATGACAAGATTAGACAATTATTATTATTATTATTATTAAATGGGTCTATAAGAGTGGAGGAAGGAGTACACAGGTCGATTACATTCTGTGTAGAAGAGGAACCCTGAGAGAGATTGGAGACTGTAAGGTTGTAGCAGGGGAGAGCGTGGCCAGACAGCATCGGATGGTTGTGTGTAGAATGACTGTTGTTGCGAAGAAGAGAAAAAGAGTAAAATCAGAGAAGAAGACCAAATGGTGGAAGCTAAAGAAGGAAGAATGTTGTGAGAAATTCAGAGACGAGCTGTTAAAGGCTCTGGGTGGTAAGAAAGAGCTTCCAAGTGACTGGGCTACTACAGCAACAGTAATTAGAGAGACAGGTAGGAAGGTACTTGGTGTGTCATCTGGACAGAGAATGGATGATAAGGAAACCTGGTGGTGGAATAGTGAAGTGCAGGACGCCATTCAAAGAAAGAGATTAGCCAAGAAGAAATATGACAGTGAGAGGACTGAAGAGAGGAGACAGGAATATAAGGAGATGGGACATAGAGCAAAGAGGGAAGTAGCTAAGGCAAAGCAGAGGGCGTACAATGAGTTATATGGGAGACTGGACACTAAAGAGGGCGAGAAGGACTTGTACCGATTGGCAAGACAGAGGGATCAGGCTGGAAAGGATGTGCAGCAGGTTAGGCTTATTAAAGATGGGAATGGGAATGTTCTAACAAGTGAGGAGAGTGTGATGGGAAGATGGAAGGATTACTTTGAGGAGCTAATGAATGAAGAGAATGAAAGAGAAAGAAGAGTGGAGGTAATAGAAACTGTGGACCAGGAAGTGGGAAAGATTAGTGAGGGTGAAGTCCGGAAAGCTCTGAAAAGAATGAAGAAGGGGAAGGCAGTAGGACCTGATGACATACCAGTGGAGGTTTGGAAATGTCTTGGAGAGGTGGCAGTGAGGTTTTTGACTCAAATATTTAATGGAATATTTGAGGGTGAGAAAATGCCTGAAGAATGGAGAAGAAGTGTGCTGGTTCCCATTTTTAAGAACAAGGGTGATGTACAGAGTTGTAGCAACTACAGGGGAATTAAGTTGATGAGCCACACAATGAAGATCTGGGAGAGAGTTGTGGAAGGAAGGCTTAGACAAGAGGTGACTATCTGTGAGCAGCAGTATGGTTTCATGCCAAGAAAGAGCACCACAGATGCCATCTTTGCTTTGAGGATGTTGATAGAGAAGTACAGAGAGGGTCAGAAAGAACTCCATTGTGTGTTTGTGGATTTAGAAAAAGCATATGACAGGGTACCAAGAGAAGAGGTGTGGTATTGCATGAGGAAATCTGGAGTGGCAGAAAAGTATGTTAGACTGGTACAGGACATGTATGAAGACAGCAGGACAGTGGTGAGATGTGCTGTAGGAGTGACAGATAGCTTCAAGGTGGCGGTGGGATTGCATCAAGGATCGGCTCTGAGCCCCTTCTTGTTTGCTCTGGTGATGGACCGACTAACAGATGAGGTCAGACAGGAATCCCCATGGACTATGATGTTTGCAGATGACATTGTGATCTGTGGTGAGAACAGGGAACAAGTGGAAGAGAACTTGGAGAGGTGGAGGTATGCTCTTGAAAGAAGAGGAATGAAAGTCAGCCGTAGTAAGACAGAGTACATGTGTGTGAATGAGAGGGAGGCCAGTGGAACAGTGAGGCTACAAGGATCAGAGGTCACAAAGGTGCAGAACTTCAAGTACTTGGGGTCCACTGTCCAGGAAAATGGGGAATGTGGTAAAGAGGTGAAAAAGAGAGTCCAGGCAGGATGGAGTGGATGGAGAAAAGTTTCAGGAGTGATTTGTGACAAAAAGGTGTCAGCAAAGGTCAAAGGAAAAGTTTACAAGACAGTGGTGAGACCAGCTATGTTGTATGGTCTGGAGACAGTGGCATTGACAAAAAGACAGGAGAAAGAACTGGAAGTGGCAGAAATGAAGATGTTGAGGTTCTCCTTAGGAGTGACAAGGATGGATAAGATCAGGAATGAGATCATCAGAGGTACAGCACATGTTAAACAACTGGGAGATAAAGTTAGGGAGGCCAGACTGAGATGGTTTGGACATGTCCAGAGGAGGGACAGTGGGTATATTGGTAGAAGGATGTTAGAAATGCAGCTGCCAGGAAAAAGACAAAGAGGGAGACCAAAGAGGAGATATATGGATGCAGTTAGAGAGGACATGAAGGTAGTTGGAGTGAGGACAGAAGATGCAGAGGACAGAGTGAGGTGGAGGAGGATGACTCGCTGTGGCGACCCCTGAAAAGGGAAAAGCCGAAAGAAGAAGAAGAAGAAGACACACACACTGATATATTTCAAATCTTTATTTATTTTAATGTTGATAATTATAACTGACAACTAATGAAAACCCCAAATTCAGTATCTCAGAAAATTAGAATATTACTTACGACCAATAAAAAAAATGATTTTTAGAAATATTGGCCAACTGAAAAGTATAAACATGAAAAGTATAAAGTATGAGCATGTATAGCACTCAATACTTAGCTGGGGCTCTTTTTGCCTGGATTACTGCAACAATGCGGCGTAGCATGGAGTCAGTCAGTCTGTGGCATTGATCAGGTGTTATGAGAGCCCAGGTTGTTCTGATAGTGGCGTTCAGCTCTTCTGAATTGATGGGTCTGGTGTATCGCATCTTCTTCTTCACAATACTCCATAGATTCTTCTTCACAATACTCCATATACTCCATAGATTTTTCTATGAGGTTAAGGTCAGGCGAGTTTGCTGGTCAAGTACAGGGCTACCATGGTCCTTAAAGGACAACACCCACCGTGACAGTAACAATTCACCATATTGGAGAATTACTGTAGTATTTTATGAATTTTATTTTCATTTTTGCATTTGGGCCAGGCGAGGGTTAAAAAAAAAAAAAAAAAAAAACACTCCCGAATGAATCCGGAAACCTGGCCGAAGAGTCCCGAAGGGTCATGCCTTTTGTTACATTGATCTCCACCCAGAAAGCAAGGCAGAAGGTAGGAGTGAGTTTCCATGGAGGTTTATGAGAGTGAGAGTAAAACTGCATATTTCCTGGTGCATTTTTGTGTACAACTGGACCAGTGGTCTGCTTTTATTTTTTATTTATTTTATAGACCTTTTTAATAAGATATAACACCGCTGCGACTGTTGCTGGCTGCTCTCCTCTCCTCTGCCCAGAGAGGAGCGAGCCGCGCGGCTTCTCCCTGGCTCCCCGTTCCGCTGCGTCAGCTTTGAAGTTCGTGCCGGGGCTCGGTTCTGTCCCAGCCTTGTTGCTGGAGCACGGGGAAGCACGGGAGAGCACGGGAGAGCACGGGGAAGCCCGCGCGCCTTGAGCTCCGCGCTGCGGCTGCCTTTCTACTCCCGACCTGTCTGGTCAGGGGAGAGATTAAAAAGCCGATGCGGAAATGAATGAATTTGTCGCGATCAAGCGAATTAAACTAGTATGTCTACGTGGATGCTGCTCAGAATATGACAGACATCAGTGAGCGACCGCTTCTCTTTTTTTTTTCCTCTCTTAGAGCAGCGGTCATGGAAGTTGATGAAGGCTTATTATAACTCCGCCTGTAACTCCAAGGCGGAATCTTTAGTGATGTGAATGCCCATATTTGGAGAGGGGCAGATCTTCCCGGAGCTTCTGCTAAAATCTGCTATAAATCATGAAATAACACATTTAGCGTTATTTCTCTACAATATAAATAAACGCTCCTGTATTATTTTTAAATAAACTAATAAATATTAATGGCGATGTAATTTGAAAACATGGTGGGTCATGGACTTTAAACCAGGTACTGGTAGATTTGGCACTGTGTGCAGGTGCCAAGTCCTGTTGGAAAATGAAATCTGCATCTCCATAAAGTTGGTCAGCAGTAGGAAGCATGAAGTGCTCTAAAACTTCCTGGTAGATGGCTGTGTTGACCTTGGACCTCAGAAAACACAGAAGCCTTCAGTCTGGTCCTGAAAGTTGAAAAGCTTTTCAGAACAAGGACCGGTCAATCTTTCGTGGAGCTCCCCAACGCCATGGATACTGTAGGGAGAGGAGCAAGTCTATTAGAAAGCATGCAGCCTTCATGTCATGATGTGCAAATAAAAATAACCAGCAGGTTCATCAGGCTGAGACTAAGAACAGCAGCAAAACATATCTTCCATGAAAGAAAAACAGTTCTGTCCAGTGCTGAGCATCTTGGATGTAAAAGCCAGACAAAAAACACAAAGAAAAAACAAACGGCATCTTGTACCACAACAAGCAAGCCCCCACCAAACACTTGATTGTTGCCATGGAGGAGATTGGGCTCCCCTTTGCAAACACCACACCACCTAGTGCAGCTTCAACACCTGTACATATGGGTGTATGCTTGGAGGGATTTTTATGTCCCTTACATTTATTTTATTTCACTGATTATGCATAAATTATATTCATAAAGTCTTAGCATCATCGTAGTGATCTGGAGAAGGCCATCCATGCCTTTGTGACCTCCAGACTTGATTATTGTAATGCTTTGTATGTTGGTATTAATCAATCTTCCATCTCCCGTTTACAGCTTGTACAGAACTCTGCCGCCCGCCTTTTGACCAACACACGAAAATATGAACACATCACTCCTGTCCTGTCCTCTCTACACTGGCTCCCGGTTCAGTTCAGGATACAGTTCAAGCTGCTGCTGTTTGTTTTCAAAGCTCTGAATGGACTTGCACCTCTCTACATCTCAGAACTTTTGAAAGTCCATCAGCCCGGCAGAGCTTTACGATCTGCCAGTCAACACCTGCTGGAGGTGCCTCGCTCAAGGTACAAACAATGGGGAGACCGGTCCTTTTCTGTTGCCGGCCCAAAAGCCTGGAACAGTCTCCCCCTTGAGCTGCGTGCCACCTCTGATCTGACTCTGTTCAAAACCAGACTGAAGACCCACTTGTTCAAAAAAGCTTTCAGTGTGTAACTTTTATTACTTTGGTATTTTAGTATGTAGTTTTTTTATTTCCATTGCCTCATTTTATTGCTGTTACTTTTATTCTATTTTCACTGATTTATTGTACCGGTTTTTTATATTTTCTGTCCTGTTAAGCACCTTGGTCAATGCAAGGCATTGTATGAAGGTGCTATACAAATAAAGTTTATTATTATTATTATTATTATTATTATCTTCCAGTACATTTCAGAAAAAGTTGTTGCAATGCTTGCATTTGGTATGTGACGAACTAAGTTCGGATCATTTTGATTTGATTTTTATTTTTTATTTTATTTTTATTTTGACAGCCTCCCCATCACCCAGTCAGCTCCAGCACTCCACCATTAATTTACCAACTCCATCTCTCCATCACTGACAGGACTCACCAGTTCATTTCTTAGCTCACCGCTCAGTCAATCTGAAAACATAAAGAGGGGTATGCATCTAGTGTTACCTGTGATAGTTATTGATGCTGATATATTTTTGATAATAATTCTTATTTCTTGTTATTCTGATTCATGCTCAATAAACCAGGTAGAAACATCTAAAAAAAAAAATTGTCATGTCCTCTGGACGTTCAAAAAACAAATCAAATGTAGAAATGTTTCTTCTTTCATCCAAAATACTTTTTCAGTCTGAGGAGCTGTAATCAGCTTAGTCTTTTAAATAGCAACTCGAATAGTGGATCAACCAATTTGCTGCCGACAGCCTAAACTAGCTGTTCACATGATCAACGAGGACCATCAGCCTAACGATGGATTGTTAGCACCCTGATGGTTGCTTGCTATTCACAAGGGCTGAGTAATACTAGCAATAACAGCATTGTAAGAGGGGACAGTTGAACACGGAGGCCTCTACCTAAGTTTAATGATGCATAGTTTCTTTTCACAAAGATGGCCTCCTTTACTCCTCTCTCAAACCATCGTTCCTCTCTATAAATGATGTGACCATCTTCATCCCTGAAAGAGTGATCTCTGGCCTGGAGATGAGTGTAGACCGCAGAGTCCTGGCCTGATGATGTTGATCTTCTGTGCTGGGCCATCCTTTTGGCCAGTGGCTGTTTTGTTTCCCCGATGTAAGACTGGTCACAGCCCTCCTGACACTGAACAGCATATACAATATTACTCCGTTTGTGCCGGGGGAATGGATCTTTGGGATGAATTTTGCCGTAATGTATTTTGGGGTTTAAAAGCCAATGGGACGTTATGTTTAGAAAATAAACGTCTTGGTTTCTCTGAAACTCCCGCAACATACAGAACGACCACTGGTCTGGGTTCCTCCTTTTTACCTGATGGTTAGAGTCCTGTTTGGGGTTCTCCTCTGCTTTCAGGAAGGCCCAGACACCTGGGTTAAAATTAAATCTCAGGAAGTCTAACATTTCACCCATCACATCAACTCTGTGGATAAATATATAAAGTTCACACGAGAAGATGTAAAAAATGGCAGGCTAGCTTTCTTGGACTGTGAGGTCTCAGTTTCTGATAGAAGACATTTACAAACTGAGGTGTACCAAATACCCACCCACACAGACCTGTATTTGCTGTTTGACTCCCATAATCCTCTGGAGCACAAGTTAGGAGTCATCAGGACTTTGGACCACAGTGCAGACAAATTCCCTACTAAGACCCTATTTACACGGACACGGTGGGGGG
>JBBPBX010077437.1:2564-16872 GCA_038048925.1 Garcialebias charrua
GGCATTACACTTAATGCTCCCCTGCTAGAGAAGCAGGAGAGCCCAGAATATAAAGGTGAGGAACTAATCATGGGAACACAAAACACCTGGGGAGTAATTAAACTCAAACACAGGAGCAGAACTGAATAAACATGTTACATGAAGATTTAGAGCAGAACTGAATAAACATATTACATGAAGATTTAGACTAAGTGCACAGGACAGAAGATTTAAACATCACATGAAGATTTAGACTGAGCACAAGACAGGGTAATTAAACAAACATATTTCATGAAGGACCAGCTGATGGCGCCAGCTTGTTGACAGGAGACCAATAGGGAAAACAGACAAAGGCCAGCAGAGGGAGCCATCCTGACATTGCTGGGGCAACAACACTTCCAACCTGATCAAAAAAAGCTCATCAGAGACTCTACTTCCTCAGGAAGCTGATACAAGCTGGTCTGGCTAGCTCAGTCCTCACCTCCTTCTACAGGTGTGCAGTGGAGAGCATCCTGTGCTCCAGCATCGACGTGTGGCATGGAGGCTGCAAAGCTGCAGAAGGAAAAGCTCTGCAGAGAGTGGGGAAGGCTGCACAAAAGTCTGTTGGAGTCAGTCTCTCCACTATCACAGACATCTACACATCCAGATGCAGGAAGAGAGCCACCTACATCATGAAGGACCCCACTCACCCAGCACACACATTTTGCTCCACTCCCCTCAGGAAGGAGGTTGAGGAGCATTAAGTGTAGAACCACTAGACTGAGGAACAGTTTCTACCCTGAGGCTGTTAGACTCATGAATATCTAACGAGGATAATCACTGTGAAAAATCACATCATGTTGCTACTGATCTATCAAAAAAGGCATTCAATACAGAAACAACTGGACTTTTTTGTAACAGAAGACGTTTCGCCCTTCATCCAAAAAGCTTCCTCAATTCAAAGAGCAGACTGTGTGAGAGTAAGGTTATAAAGGCTTAGATGACACACACACATACCTGAGATAACACACACACATCCTATGTAAATTGACAAATCACACCTTAACAGTAGGGGTTTCTTAAGGTCTTTGTTAGCTCACCCATAGCTCTATGTACGTCCGTACGCATGTACTGTACGCAGACAGTTCACCCCCACAGCTCAGCGTACATTCTTGCGTACATTCTACCATTTTCACTCCAAATTCTTCACTTCATTTGAGCAGCTGCAGCGCAGAGCGTTTACCTACGGCACAAATTGAGGTCGCTGATTGGTCATTTGCTGACATGCCTACTGAATTGATTGACAGGTCGGGTGGGGAAAAAAGTTGCGAGCTGGCAGCTTCAGCTGTTTTTATGTTATTAAAAAGTTCTAACCCCCCCCCAAACAAAAAACAAAACAAAAAAACAGGGAGCGCTGGTCCTACAGCCTACACATCAGACCAGCATACCAGGAAATCTCCAGAACATCCCACAGCCACATTGGACCCGAGTTTAATTCACTCGTGACAAATTTGTTCATTTCTCATCATTTCAGTCATGGAGTCAACGGAGGAGGAAGCGATCACTTGTCTTTTGGCAAAAAACAAACGAAAAGGCTAGATCAAGGATGAAGAAGAGGAATTTGATACATTTGTGTCACATACAAAACAGTCCGGCGCCGGGCAGTTTATTGTGAGTCAACACGTTTACGTACGCAGTCGTAAAAATTGAGCTTTGCGTGTACATGCCCTGCGTGGATATGTTTGTACCTCTGCGTAGTACGTGCATACAGCTGCGTATGGACGTACGCAGAGCTATGCGGGGACCTTAATTCACAGAAGCGGCTCCTCTGTTCCCATCAAGTGTGAAAATCGTCTTGGAATCAGTCCTAAAGTTGAATTATACATTTTTGAAAGTTGGAATCTGAGACCTCCTCCTCTGTTAAGGGAAGGTTTTTCTCTCTTAATATAAACAGCTTCCTTCACACCCCTCTCAAACCACCTGTGCTCTCGGTCCAAAATATGTACATTCTGGTCCTCAAATGAGTGTCCCTTGTCCGTGAGGGAGGTGAACAGCTGAGTTTTGTCTAGAGGAGGAGGCTCTCCTGTGTTGGGACATTCTTCTGTGAAGAGGCTGTTTAGTTTCCCCAATGTAGAGGTCTGGACAGACATCGCTGCATTGGACCGCGTAAGCTACACCACTCTGTTTGTGTGTGGGCGTTTTATCCTCAGGGTGCACAACACCAGTGTGTATGTCATCTCAGCCTTTATAACCTTACTCTCACACAGTCTGCTCTTTGAATTGAGAAAGCCCTTTGGATGAAGGGCGAAACGTCTTATGTTACAAAGTCCAGTTGTTTCTGTATTGAACATCTTTTTTGAATCATCATGTCCTGGATGACTGAGAATCTTCACCAGCATATTACTGCTGATCTGTTTCATGTTGCTGCTGATCTGTTTCATGTTACTGTGTTCATTTGTGCTCATCTGCTCACACAGACTCATGTTCATGCTGCTCTTCAGTGTAATGTTTTAATGCTGCTAGTGCATTTAGTTAATGCTTTTCTTAGTTCATATCTTACATTTTATTACTGTTCTTCTTTTACATTTTATTGTTGGATGTAACTGAAACCCTGTGTACATAATTTCATTCCAGCACATGTACCACATGGGGTGTGAATGACAAATAAAGAACCTTGAATCCTTGAGAAGCAATAGTTCAAGTTAATGACCTTCAGTGAAATCTCATCCCTCCCCCATGACCTCAGCCACAATTATAGACAGACTAACCCCAAAGTCCCCAACTCAGCTTCCTCCATGGAAGATGTACCGTGAGATAGAGAAGGTCCGAGAAGTATCTCTTCCCTCTCCCGACAACCCTAGTTGAGATCAACAGCACCCCACCTTCACTGAACAATGTTAGTAAAGAGCTGCTTTCCCCTCTCCAGCTACCTGATAGTTAGCCAGAATCTCATCAGAGCTCCTCGAGTTTGTGGATGGCCACCCCGAGAAGCACTGACAACTTTGCGGCCACAGCTCAAGGCAGCCGCCTCAACAATTGAGGTGCAGAACATGGCCCACCTGGACTCAATGTTCCCTGCCTCCGCTGTGATATAGTCAAAGTTTTCTTGGAGGTGTAAGGTGAAGATCTTTCTGACAAGTTCTTCTGCCAGGCGTTCCAAGCAAACAGTCACTACATGTTTGGGTCTACCGAGAACCTGCCATTTAGTGTATAGGCACAACTAACTTTCAGAGCCCATCCCACCACCAGAAGGCACAAGGACACGACTCTCTTATCTTACAGGGAAAACGCCAACACATAGGCACTAAGTCAGGAGGCTAAGAGTAGACCCATACCAGCTTGGTGCTTCTCACCATGGGTAACTTCAGAGTGGAATAAAGTCCAGCCCCCTCTTAAGGAGATTGGTTCCGAAGCCCATGTTGTGCGTCAAGGTAAGCCCAACTCTAGTATGTACCTCTCAAACACAAGGTCAAGCTCCATCCCCACTAAAGAGGATATGTTTCATGTCCGAAAACATTTTTCCCACTCTAATTGACAGCTTCAAGCATGTACAATGTAACTTAACCTCTACTGTAAGCCAGGCAAAGACCCCCAAACCCTCTCCAATATTAAGGGAGTGTGTTTAATCTACATAGAAATCTAGCAAACACTTTTGCATGACTTGGTCCTAATTTGTCTCTGCTTTCTTAACTGAACAGTATTTCTGTTACTATGTAGATACTGTATGTATGCTGAGCATAGACAGACTTTTATTGATACGGAGGCTGCAAATGTGTGTCTGTCCATCACCTCATCTGTTGGGTTTGTGTTTGTGTGTATGTGTATGTGTGAGAACTCACCTTGCAGTTGCTGAGTGCTGGAGATGGTTCCTGGGTAACCACCTGCTGCCAATCTGGTTAATGAGTCAGTCTTCGCTGAATCATTCAGTCACCTTGGGTACTGTGAGACAGCCATTTTAATGTTTTCCTTTGTGAACTTATGTTTAATCAGCTTATGTCTCCCTGTGTTTTCAAGACAAATCTGTGACTCACCTCTGGAACCCAAACCGGACAAGCTGCCTCCAAACTGGACTCCTTCTCTGATAAAACTCTGTACTCCAGCCTGACACTCTTCCACCAGCTGCCTCCTGCAAGACACTACTTGGGACTCTTGGATAAATGCATGGAATTACTCACCTGATGGACACTCACCTCCTCCCTCTGGTCTGCCTCCTCCAAGTTCCTTCTGTAAGAGAGAGAGACTTACCATATTCGTCGGTGTATAACACACCGTTTTTTTTGCTCATTTGAATGTCCTGCGTGTTATAGAGCGAAGCGTATTATTTATGGATTATTTTTTCCCATATTTTCAGACCCATTTTTGGCTCTGATATCGCTCTTTTTCATTTTGGCCAAAAAATGGTGCAGTACCACTTTTGTCCGCTAGGGGACACTTCCAGAGAGTCCACGACTCATAGCTCATGTGTCCGAAAAAAGCCTCCTCTGCTCGGATTGACTGTCGCTGCCCGGACTCCTGCTCTGGAGGTAAGACCTACCTAGCTCTGTGTTGTTAGCAAGATAGATAACTCATAAACCACACCGCGGATTTTCTTGAAACACACAGAGCGTAATTATTTGGTGGTCATTTACAAGCTGTTAGCTGCAGAAGATATTTAGAGCTAAAAAAAACAACAATATTTTTGCTTTGTTGTTAGCCGTTAGCTTACCGTACTATTTACCCAGTAGATAAATAGGGTAGCTCATAAACCACTTGTCGGATATTTTTTTAGGCTTACAGAGTGTAATTATATGGGTTTAATTTACAAGCTGTGACCTGTATAAGACATTTGAGATCAAATTCGATTTATTTATAATTTATTTTAGTAGCGCACGAGACGTGTTTTGGAAAAAGTCAAACCAAAACAATTTAAATCCAGCAGATTAGACCATTTCGTGAATTGATTAAGGAACCGTTAAGCTCAGGAACCCTTGTGCTATAATGTCAGCTAAGAAATATATTTTTTCTTGCAAAGAAATAATTGTTTTTACCGTGATTTCTTGTGAAGTCTTTCGGTGCTCGCTCGCTTCTGTGGCCGCCATTTTAAGCAGGGCAAACGAGGCGCTGACGCATCGCGTAGCGGTGACGCATAATAGATGCGTATAATAGATGCGTATTATAGAGTGAAGCGTGTTATTTATGGATTTTTACAAATTATTCCCAATAATTGGACAAAGCGGGTTATATACAGGAGCGTGTTAAAGTCAGACGAATACAGTAATTAAATCTGGTACCGTGGACTGAGCAGAACCAGCGGCCCAAACGGAGTTCCGTCACTCTCAGAACGCTGCTTCTGATTGGACACTTCAATAAAGAGCTATTCCACACATTTATTCATTGTTTGTTTATTTGTTTATTTATTTATTTAGTTTAGTTTTTCTTATAATCTAGCTGGGTTTTTTGCTTTGTTTTTTCTTTTCACTACTTTTCCTTTTGTTTGCTATTTTGTTTTGATTTGTTAAAAAAACAATTTTATATGCCTCTTTTATGATTGTCTTTCTTGCTCTTTGTTAAATAAACCAGGTCTCTCTTGTAAATGAGTCCCCGAGGCTCAATGGGATTAACCTGTAGAAATAAAGGTTGAATGACTGAATTTATTTGTTTGTTTGTTTGTTTGTTTATTCATTCAGCTCTGTGAGGTGCTGGCAAACATCTTTGACTCATCACTCAGCCTGGCAACAGTTCACACCTGCCTGAAGACCACCAGTCCCAAAGAGCTCTACAGTGTCTGGTCTGAATGACTATCACCCAGTGGTCCTCACCATGATAGTCACTAAATGCTTTGAAAAACTGGTCATGACCCTCATCAATATGCATACCATGAGAACCGATCAACAGAGGACACCATCTCCTCTGTGGTCCACACTGCTCTCACCCACCTGGATCAGAAAGACTCATACGTGCGTCTGCTCTTTGTGGACTTCACATCTGCCTTCAACACCATGATCCCCCAAACTCTGATGGACAAACTACTCACACTTGGACTAAGCCCCTCCATTTGTAACTGGGTACTAGACTTCTTAACAAACAGACCTCAGTCAGTGAGGATCCTCAACTTCTCCTCCTCCACCATAATCCTCAGCACTGGCTCTCCTCAGGGATGTTTGTTGAGGTTAATGATGTCCAATTAACCAGTGAATACAGGGTGCAGTGGTGGGTACGATAATCACAGCCAGTTATGAATCTTAGTGCACCATGATAGACATCATCCAACATCCGCAGGGTGCTTGTAGGAGCATTCATGTAAAGAATGTCACCGTAATCAATGGAGGGAAGAAAAGTCACAGATACAAGGTGTTTCCTAACATTCAGAGTTAGACATGATTTATTTCTGAAAAAGAAACCCAGTTTAACTTTCAGTTTCTTCACTAGGTTTTCCACATATCCGCATTGGTTTTTGCCAGGATTCTAACAGATTCTTAAAACCATTTAGAGAGGCAAAGGCAACCTCTTGCTCGACCCGATGGGTGCTTCGGCTGCAAGAATACCACTTCAAAGTCTAATACAGAAAAGGGTTACATAATTTGGTTCCTGATGCGCTGTCAAGAGCAGTGGATTAAACAGACATGGCGTACATTGCAGCAGCCATATCTAAATCTGGGTCAGAATTACCTTTGGTATTGGCTGACATCAAGGGGGCTCAGAAGAAAGATTCTACCCTACATGGTCCAGTCATCTGCTGATAAGAACCCCAACAGAATAGTGTTCTGTAAAGTTCAGGATGTCTGGTATAGGAAGTCCTGTGCCAAAGACCAAGGAGAAAAGTTTCAGCTGGTTGTACCCAAGTCTATGATAACCCAGTTTCTTAGTTATTTCTACAATCACTCTCTAAGTGGACACTTGGGGAAACTAAAAACATTGTTACGGATACTGGAAGTAGCCTGGTAGCCCACTGTCAGGAAAGATGTCTAGGCCTATATTAAAACCTGTGTCACCTGCCAAAAATATCAACCGGACAACAAAAAGCCAGCAAGGCTTATACAGCCTACTACAGTACCCAAAGCATGGGAAAAGATCAGCGTTGACTTTATGGGTCCTCTTCCCCATAGAAGAATGGATAGAGATGTTTCCTCTGAAATACAGCAAAGCTCAGAAAATTACCAGCATCTTGAAGAATAAAATATTTACCCGCTTTCGTGTTCTTCAAGAGCTGGTATCAGATTGTGGCCCTCAGTTTACAAGCCACAAGATGGAAAAGCTGTCACACTTGGGGCGTTATTTAAAAGTTCACCACAACCTATCATCCCCAAGGTAATCTTACTGAACGGTCAAATAGAACGATCATACCATACCATTTTATTTATAGAGCACTTAAAACAGTGACAAGGCCAACCAAAGTGTTGCACAGACAAACAACAGGCAACACATACAATGAAGTACAAAAAATAGACATAAAAACATTGTAGATAATAAATAAAACGACCAAACACAGATCATCTGGTGTTGAAAGCAACAGAATAGTAATGGGTCTTTAAACAGGATTTGAAAACCGGGAGGGAGGGGCCTGTCTGACGAGCAGAGGTAACTTGTTCCAAAGTCTTGCGCCTGCTACAGAGAAGGTCCTGTCACCTCTGCACTTCAAAACAATGATAGCCTCTTTTGTGGGAGAACACCATACCAACTGGGACCAATGGATGCAAGAGTTTAGGTTTGCCATTAACGCTGTTCAGCATGAGACAACTGGAAGATCGCCCATCGAGCTTACTCTTAGTCAACCTCTCAAAGGCCCATTGGAAAGAATCATTGCCCATTCCCCTAGTCCTCAGCAGACACCCTATAAACTACTGGAAAGACGCAAAGAAATGATTGAACAGGTTAAGCGGAAAAACGGGTTGAGTCAGGTCAGACTAAGCTAAGTATTATAATGCCTGTAGGAGAAGTGTACAGCTCTTTCCAGGAGACTGTCTGGGTCCAGTCTCATCTTCTCTCCAAAGCTACTGGTAGATTTTGCTCAAAACTAGCGCCTAGATGGGGGCGCTGTGGAGCGCTGATGGAGTAGGACGTGCTTTGTGTCAGCTCCTCCGGAACATGCATTTAATATACTTTTTTGCACCTTTTTACATCCTTTTTCTGGCATAGACTGGTTTTTGTTATCGAAGAAATACACATATTTGATGCCCAAAGTGGGACCACCGAGGATAAATATGGGGAAACTCGACAGAGCAGCTCGCGGCGAGGCCAGCCATGAGGCTACGGTGGAGCTTGATGCTAATAGCACTCGGCTAGCCAAGCTAAAGGAGATGATCGACGAACTACGCACCAATCTCATCAACAGGTTTGAGACTATAGCTTCGGCTATTATTAAGAAGGAGGTTACAGCTGTTTTGACAAAATTGGAAGCTAGAATGACCATGGCCGAAGCTAATATTTCCGACCTGGAGCGGGCGGCTAACGACTGGGACGAGAAGCTAACCATGGAGGCCCGGATCACCTCCCTAAACACGACAGTGGACACGTTGACTAAAAAATGCGAGGACTTGGAGGGTCGTTCCAGACTGAATAACATTCGTCTCGTGGGGGTACCGGAGGGCTCCGAGGGCCAACACCCTACGAAGTTCGTGTCAACGTTGCTTCAAAATCTGCTCGGCCTCGAAGCCAGGCCTGCCATCGACCAGGTCCACCGCGCCCCGCGGACAAGACCAACGGAGGGAAAGCCCCCGCGCCCGCTCGTGGTCCGGGTCGCCCTGCTTCAGGATCGAAATGAGATTTTGCGGAGGGCTCGGGAGTTGTCTCCTCTGCTTTATGAAGGGAAACGTGTCCTCATCTTTCCTGACTACTCGCCCGCAGTGACTAAAAAACGTGAAAAGTTCATGGCGGTGAAGAGGGAGCTTCACCCCTGCCCTGGTGTGAAGTTTGGGCTTCTTTTTCCTGCTACTCTGTGGATTACTCTCCCAAATGGTCAAACTCACAAATTCGAGGATTCAGACCTGGTTGCAGACTTTGTTAAGAAGAACATTAAAAATGTGGTCGACTCATCCGTGTTATAAACTCGAAATGGTGCTGTGCCCTGTTTACACATTCTGATGGTGGTTTCCACTCTGACTGCTTATCTTGTTTGGGCCTTTCGGCCTAAGAGGTATATCTATGACATGATCATACAGCTATATTAAGTAGTTTACAATACTTTGGGCATTACAATTGCTGTATGACGTATTGTTGTCCTATAACAGTGCCTTCAAAATGATCACATGAATATAACATGATCATGATCTACCTCAGATGTTTATTTCTTGGCCTTTTTACTTTTATATATACATATATACAGTATATTTACTTCGTTACTTTTAACTTTCTTTTTTAGGTATTATTTAAGCTGGCTTTTACGGGTTTGCTCGCACATTAGTTATTTTTATTTCATATATATATTTTTTTTATATATATTTTTTCTTTATTTTTTTAATTCTTTATTTTATTATATATGCTATTTTTAATGCTCTTTAGGACAAGATTCTCTTTTATATGTATGTGTGTGGGCGTATGTGTGTACGTGGGTGTATGTGTGTGTGCGTGTGTAGCCCAGTCGAATATTTTAGTACATTGATTACGCAGACAGAGTACAGTTAACACATTGATACACGGACAGTGTAAGGATTGGCTCCGTCCCCTCCTTACATCCTGTCTGTTCCTCTGTTGGTCTGTCAGCTCAGCGTCTCAGGTGTTTGTGTTCATCGTTAATTAAGCCGTGTATATCAGTCAGCATTCGTGTGTGTCTCATTGTCGGGTCATTGTCCCTGTTCCCTGGTGTGTCATTCCCCAGCTCCTTGGTCTGTGAGTACATCTCGTCTACATGTTTGGGTTTAGTGTTTAGTGTTAGTATTCCAGCCACAGTAGAGCGTCCGTATTGTTTTGTAACTGCCACGTCAGTTGTTTTGTTTTCCCCTTAATAAAGTGTTTTGATTTTACTCATGTCTCTGGAAGTCCACCTGTCTGTATCACGGGACTCATCCCTCATACCACACCGTACCGTACAGAAATGACCAACCATTTTGAGTCCCACGGACAGGTAACTTACCCAGAGGCAGAAGATGTTGGCTCAGAGGGAAGCGGTAGTCTTCAGAGTTGGCGGGTTTCGTACAGAACCCGCTTGGAGTAGCTACAGACCGAGCCGGAGCGGCTTCCGTCTCCCATGCTGGTCGCGGAGCGAGCGAGGGTGCGTCGGGGCTGCTGCTCCGAACGGTTCACTTCCTTCGCTCCTGCATGAGCCATCTCTTTGTGGGATGTGTCCGACGACGGTTCGGATTCAGACTCGGAGGAACTCCTGCCCGTTCCAGCTCCAGACACACGGCGCCGCCGGAGGTGGCGGCGACCGACGAAGACACACATTTCCGGGTTTCAGCCTGCTCTCCCCCTTAATTCTCCCACGTTGTCAGAAGAGCCGGCGGCGTTTCAAAGGGGGAGGGGTACCCACGCCCATGCACCGTGACGTCTCAGGGGATACGTGCTTTGAAGGGGGGGTATGTGTTCCCTCACACCACATCTGCAGGAGTCACAGAGACTCCTACACGCCACACAGCTGACACAGCTGAGAGGAAGCGTCCTCACGACTCCTCCACAAAGGGAGCAGCCTGTTCACACTTTGACCACAGGGGTCGCTACTCCTGCAGGACTCACGCAGGAAGAGCCTGCAGGACACACTGAAGGGTGGACAGATCCCACCTCGACCACAGGGGTCGCTGTGGGACAGAGATCTGAAGAGGCCATTCACATATTCCAGCAGATAAAAAGACTGTTTTATGCTGCTGTCAATAACCTGGACCCTCATTATAAACATAAAACATACTCCATTATTGAAGACATTATCACTAACATTCCTTGTTCTATACTAGACTCAGGTTTTATCCAGATCTTGACGTTGGCTAAAATGGCACAGGAGGAGAATAAGGCCAAGATGGAGGGCACTGACACTGCATGCTCTACAGTAACAGAGGGCGCTGTCCTGCCTGTGGCACTTACAGAGGGTGCTGTCCAGCCTGTGGCACCTACAGAGGGTGCTGTCCTGCCTGTGGCACCAGGGGGTGCTGCGCCTACAGGTCCTGCTTCTACATCGCATACAAAGGACGTTGCGTCAGAAGCATTGTCCACGGACTCTTCGGCTACTGAGGCCTCGCCTGACGATGCTTCGCCTGGTTCCTTGTCTCCTGGTTCCTCGCCTTCGGAGGGATCCCAGCGCCACGGACTCCTCCGCCTCTACAGAGGGTCCCGACGTGGCTTCCACATCATCTGCAGAGGGTCCCAGCGCCGCTGACGCCTCGACCTCCACGGAAGGTCCCAGTGCCGCTGACGCCTCGACCTCCACAGAGAGTCCGCTCACCACTGACACCTTCACATCAATGGAGGATCCTCCCACTGATGCCTCCACGTCGATGGAGGGTCTACCCATGTCGTTTGAGGTCTGCACGTCACACGTTTCTTGTCTCGGGAGAGTCCAGGAGGACGCCTTCCACGTATCCTGTCTCGGGAGGGTCCAGGAGGACGCCTTCCACGTATCCTGTCTCGGGAGGGTCCAGGAGGACGCCTTCCACGTATCCTGTCTCGAGGGGTCCCGGGAGGGACGCCCTCACGTATCCTGTCTCGAGGGGTCCCAGGAGGGACCTCCTCATGTATCCTGTCTCGAGGGGCCCAAGGAGGGACCTCCTCATGTATCCTGTCTCGAGGGGTCCCAGGAGGGACCTCCTCACGTATCCTGTCTTGAGGGATCTCAGGAGGGACCTCCTCACATATCCTGTCTCGAGGGGTCCTAGGAGGGACCTCCTCATGTATCTTGTCTCGAGGGGTCCCAGGAGGGACCTCCTCACGTATCCTGTCTCAAGGGGTCCCTGGAGGGGGCTCCTCACATTTCTTTCTCCGGGGGGGTCCTGGAGGACTCCTCCCACGAGGTCTTACAGCTGGAGGACTCCACATCGATGGAGGGTCTCCACATCGATAACGTCTGCTCATCAGATGTGTCGCTCGAGGACGTCTCAACGCCGCTCGAGGGCGTCTCAACGCCGCTCGAGGACGTCTCAACGCCGCTCGAGGACGTCTCAACGCCGCTCGAGGATGTCTTAACGCTTGGCACAGCTGCGCCGCATATGGGGGCTCCTGTTCTGGGTGGGTCCTGGAGGGTCCCACCCTCGTCTTCGACCGTCCTGAGGCCTCGTCATCGACGGAAGCTCCTGCTCGATGGACGGCCCCCGGGTCGCCCGCCTAAGGTGTCTCTGCAGGATGGACTGCCCCTTGGTCATCCACCGGATGGGGTCCTGTGCGATGGATGGTCTCCCGGTCGCCCACCTGAGGGGTCCTTGCCCGAGGTCGACGTCTTGGCCTCGATGTTCAGGCGCTCGTTAGTTTTCTAGTTTTGTTTTTGTGTTTAGCTTTTGTCCCAGGCCTTGTTCCTGTCGGTTTTTGGTTTGTTGTCCTTGTGTTTTGTCCCTTGTCCTTGTTTTCTCATGCCCGCCGTCCTTGCAGTTCCTCCATCTGCCCGCCCTATTTTTTGGGGGGTGTTCTTTTGGGACGCCGGGGGGCGTCTTTGAGGGGGGTACTGTAAGGATTGGCTCCGTCCCCTCCTTACATCCTGTCTGTTCCTCTGTTGGTCTGTCAGCTCAGCATCTCAGGTGTTTGTGTTCATCGTTAATTAAGCCGTGTATATCAGTCAGCATTCGTGTATGTCTCATTGTCCCTTTTACCTGGTGTGTCATTCCCCAGCTCCTTGGTCTGTGAGTACATCTCGTTTACATGTTTGGGTTTAGTGTTAGTATTCCAGCCACAGTAGAGTGTCCGTATTGTTTTGTAACTGCCACGTCAGTTGTTTTGTTTTCCCCTTAATAAAGTGTTTTGATTTTACTCGTGTCTCTGGAAGTCCACCTGTCTGTACCACGGGACTCATCCCTCATACCACACCGTACCGTGACAGACAGAGGGTAAAGGTGGGTTGCACATGTGTACATATATATATATATATTTTAATGCTAGTTCTTTATACGGTGTAATTCTTGAATATTGTTTCACTTGCATCATGTTCCCAGGAGAGGGCGGCTGTGGTTGTTACTGCTCTCATTCTTCCCCCTTTCCTCAGTCTTTGGTGAACTGTGTGATAGGTTCCTTTTGTGTTCTTTGTAGGGTCTCGCATGTCCCGTTTGGGGGGATGCTTCGGCGAGTGGGTGGTTTGCAATGGGTGGGATCTCGTGTATCCCGATTGGCGGCATGTTTCAGCGAGTGGGTGGGAGTGGGTGGTTTTGTGGTGGGTGGGATCTCGCGTGTCCCGATTGGGGGGATGCTTCTGCGAGGGGGTGGGTTTAGGGGGTGTCTTGGTTTGTTGGGGTATACACATTGTTTGATGTCATTGTATGGGTGTTTTTTTCTCTCTCCCCCTCTACCTCCCTTTCCCCTCTCTCTTTCAGGCGACCAGGGGGCAGCCCTGCCTATTATACTCTGTGCTGAACTATGGCTGATTCTATCCCGACACCAGCAACAGTTGTAGGACAAGAGATCTGTTTCACCAGCTTTAATTGCAAGGGGATTAACACCCCATGTTATGATGTTATGATTCATGTGGCAGATACATTATTATCATGGGTGCTATCCACAATATTCCGGTAGCCTTGGTCAATATTTATGCTCCCAATTGCGATAATGAAAACTTTTTTAAACACGTTTTTCAACTACTACCCGACATGTCCACTTATCATCTCATAATGAGAGGTGACTTTAACTGCTGGCTAGATCCACAGCTGGACCGTTCATCTCTAAATATAGTCATGCCCTCATGCTCCTCCAAGGTCATAAACTCCTTTATGTCAGAATTCAATGTGCAAGAGGCATGGCGATTTCTGCACCCCTCTCAGAAGGTTTTTTCTTTTTTCTCCTCAGTCCACCACACCTACACACGCATTGATTTCTTTCTGATTGATAACAGATTGCTATCTCGGCTCACTGGATGTAAATACGATGCTATTGTTCTGTCAGACCACGCCTCAGTTTCCATAACTATCAGATTCGGCTCTCACCCCGTTGAATGACCGTCGTGGAGGCTTTAGAGATTTTTACGAAAAACTTTACTCCTCAGATTGTTCTCCCTCCGAGACAAACTTCGATGATTTCTTTGACACCTTGGAAATCCCTACCATTGGTCAGGATGTGGCTGACAATCTTGAAAGACCCATTGATGTCTTGGAACTCTCTAAAGCAATCAAAGCTCTACAAGGGGGGAAATGACTTAAGTGGACAGAGACTAAATTATTTATTTATTATTAGTTTTTTTTATTTTCTATTATTATTATTATTATTATTATTATTATTAATTATTATCATTAATAAAAAATATTTTTATATTTTT
>JBBPBX010077438.1:0-16871 GCA_038048925.1 Garcialebias charrua
TATATATACTATATATATATATTTATATATTTATATACACGATCCTGTGTACATACTCTCGTTTTCATCACATGTACTACATGTGGTGCAAATGATGATAAAGACTCTCTGACTCTGATGTATAAATATGCCACCAAGGCCTCATCCACACCAACAGAATGGCCTCATATACATACCAATGGCTGCAAAAATGCTAATTCAATGAGCCATTTGACTAACTCCCATGGGAACTATAGTTAGAATATCCAAATGGCTCACATGTGGTAGTGCTAGTGTTAAAACTCCTTGTCTAGACAGAGGAGACTGGAACTCGTCCAGTTTTTTTTTCATAACTTACTCTTACGTTTGTTGCTTTTAATTAACTCCTAGTGCACACAAACACTATACGTATAGCTTTTTATAAGACCAGTTACCCAAGTACAGTTTCACTTAAATATAAGTGCTTGTAGTACGAACCTAAAGCACTTAAAACTGTATTTTACTGTTGACACCAAAGGCTGTTTTAATATTCAATTTTTTTCCAATTTGACTGTCAGCTTATGAAAACCATTTAAAATTCAATTTGTATTCAATTCAAACAGCCCAAAACTTGCAAGTTTTTTGAGTATTTGTCCTTAGTGGCAAAAGAAATAAATAAATCCTCAGTTTACAGGTTCAACAGCCCTGATCCACCGAACACTTCCTCCACCAGCTGAGAAGGAAAGAAATCACTTATACAATAAAATAAAACATATTTACCAAAGGGCCCAATATTTCTTCCAGTCTCAGTCAGCAGAAAAAGGCAGCCAGATCAAAGGGCCAACCGTACGGGCCACCAATCGTTGAGGCAAACACTGATCCTCATATTAAATAATTGACACGAGGAAACCTTCTTTCGTTGCCAGCAGGAGGGATATTTAATAAGTTAAGACAGAACATAACAACTGACAGTCCAATACCGAATCTGTGTCCAGAATAGCAATGCAGCTTCATTTATACCTTCATCTGACGTCATTACTTATGTAAGAAATCTGATTTCCCGTTAGGGGAAGAATGAAAACAGTTCTCAGAATAGGGCCTGTTTCCCATCAGTAATGGGAGCTTTGCACAAACATAAACAGTTTAGTTTATCTCAGAGGATAGACTCAGTGTTTAAAGATTAAGATTAATGACTTTTTTATTTTGGTTCTTACCAGATGTTCTATGAACCTCTGACCTGAACTTTTGTACAAGTGTTGGATTTCTGAACTGACTGTAATGTTTATCAAGACCTACACATACATATCAAAACCTACAATTCCAACTCCTGATGTCACCACACCAGATTGTCCAGAACCAGAACCACCAAGAATTACATAGCAAACAGGCATGGACAGTGAAGAAAGTTCAGAGTCCGCACCTCTGATACAAACTCGATCAGGTCGAGTGGTGAGACCCAGAAACGTTTTGGATTTGTAAAAAAAAAAAAAAAAAATGCTTGTGAAATGTATGTTCAAGAACTTGTAAAAAAAAAAAAGGAGAAAAAAAATTGTTTGTAAAATGTATGTTCAAAATTTAGCATTTACAACAGGTGTTATGTTAAATGTCATGTGTAGATATTTTGTATTGGTTATAGATCTTTTGCTATAATAGGTTCTGATTAGTATGTGTTGTAGAATGACATTTATTTTTATTCAAAAAAAGGGAGATGTAATATCCTGTCACGTACATATACGTGCTTACATTAGAATGTGCATATACGTGCTTACGTTAGATGACGTAGTTACGTAGTTGACACAACGTTACGTTAGTTACTGTGTTGTTGTACCAACCAGATGAATGGCGGACATGTTGAATAAAAGGCTCGCTGTGAACCAGACCGTATCTTCTACCATCCTTCGATCCTGTCGGTAATCGTGCACTTTAAAGATAGCTGCATCAAAGTTAGACAGCTGATCTTTTACAGAAGAGTTCAAGTATTTTGGAATTTTGTTCATGAGTGAGGGAAGAAAGGAGCGTAAGACTTACTGACAGATCTTCTGCAGACCATCTGCAGTATTGAAGACCCTGCCAGTCCATTTTGGTGAAGAAGAAACTGAGCTGTAAGGTGAAGCTCTCTGTTTACCAGTCTGTATATCTTCCTACCTTCACCTAAGGCCACAAGCTTTGGGTAGTTACCGAAAGAATAGGACTGTAGATACAGGCAGTTGAAATGTGTTTCCTCCGAAGGGTAGCTGAACTCTCCCTTAGAGACAGGGTGAGAAGTTTTGTTATCCAGGAAAGACTCAGAGTAGAACAACTGCTCCTCCACATTGAGAAGAGCCAGTTGAAGTTGTTCAGGCATCTATCAAGAATGTTTGCGGGGTGCCTCCCTGGGAAGTACTTTGGACATGGCTGTCTGGTAGGAGACCCCAGGAAAAAAAAACAGGACATGCTGGAGAGACTATGGCTCTCAGTTGGCCTGGGAATACCATGGTCCTCCCAAAAGAACTGGAAGAGGTGGCTGTGAAAAGAGATGTCTGGGCCCCCCTGTTCAAGCTGCTGAACTCGTGACCTGACTTCAGAACAAGCAGAATATAATGGATGGATGGATGGATGTTTCAAACATCCCATTTATACATTTAAAATTTTAAACTTTGTGTACAATCCTGACAAAAAAATATTCTCTACTATGTTAACAGGTAATGGACTCTGATGAGCAGGGCCTATTTTGTGACCTACAGACTACTGTGTCCACTATTGCCATGACAACCACCTCTGCCTCACTAGCACTCCCTAATGAAAATCATCATGGATATCATCATGTGAGTAAAGACAAGATTCTAGTGTTACAAATTTGTTCCTCGCAGACTTGGTGTTTCTGAAACATAAGGCCTCGAGCTAAGGTTTTATGAACAAAGGCTCATACAATATATCACTCAAAAAAACATCACCCATTTGTCACTGTTGTATTGCTACCTTTTTATGTTTTGATTTAAATTGTGTCTTCTTAGCTGAGAAATTTGAACTGTAAATAACAGCTGAGTTAACCAGCTTAATCCTGTTACTTCTATTAAGTTGATAGCTTGCTGGTTGTGTTGAATCAGAATCAGAATATTTTATTGACATTGCACCAAGGTACAACGGGAATATGTACGCACAGTCATCTGAAAGCTGGACTAAGTGTACAAAGATGCAGCTGGTTATCAGCGCGGCCATCTCTTTCCTTATCAGAAAGGTAATCTTAGATATGAAAAGGGAGAAGAACCATGAGGGTAGATGGTGGCATTACAAAAAAGATCTTTCACATCTTGTCTATTAGGACACGGTATGAGACATTAAAAAACTCTATCCACAGTATTCCTACGCCCCATGATGCTTTGCGCGAAATGTGCACACGACTTCCGGTTGACCGGAAACACCGTTTGTTTACATGCGAGTAATACAGTTGAAGACAGTCCAAACTTTGTTGTTTTAGTTCATTAAAAATGTGGGAACACCACTCGTTTTGTTAAAAGAGGAGGGACAAATAAAAAGAAATTACAGATGTTACCTGATCGCGCAGACATAATTTAAAAATAACGCGTTTGCTCCGGCCTCTCGGCTAAGGTTTATTAGCAGCTATCTCGGCTAAAGATACCAGTCGCGTCTGAGATCTATCGTTTTAAGACAGTAAATCTTCCAAAACTCTCATTAATAAACCCTCCCCGACTAAAAAGATGTTACCTGATCGCGCAGACATAATTTAAAAATACATAAATAGCGAACGCGTTTGCTCCGGCCTCTCGGCTAAGGTTTGTTAGCAGCTATCTCGGCTAAAGATACCGGTCGCGTCTGAGATCTATCGTTTTAAGACAGTAAATCTTCCAAAACTCTCATTAATAAACCCTCCCCGAATAAAAATATGTTACCTGATCGCGCAGACATAATTTAAAAATACATAAATAGCGAACGCGTTTGCTCCGGCCTCTCGGCTAAGGTTTATTAGCAGCTATCTCGGCTAAAGATACCGGTCGCGCCTGACATATATCATTTTAAGACAGTAAATCATCCAAAACTCTCATTAATAAACCCTCCCTGAATAAAAAGAAATTACAGATGTTACCTGATCGCGCAGACACAGCCATAGAGTAGGATGCAGGAACACTCTTTCTTTGTTTTGGGTCCGTGTTGAAAACACTGTTGTTTTAGCCAAAGATTTAGCTTGGTCCGGTTGTTGGTGCAGCCGCGAACAGCACAGCAGGTACCTGAACCCCGGTAGGACATTTCAGTAAACGTTCCGTTTAAACAAAAGCTGTGTTTGCTCCGATAAAATGAATGAAAATAACTTTCAAAAACACCCGCGATCCATACTCGCCTATGGAATACAGGCACCTCCGGTGTCGGACAGGAAGTACAATGCACATTCGCTTCTACAGTGACACCCCCAGGAATACTGTGGATCAGCAAGCACAGTTAAGACTAATTACATATGCATTTGAGGTTTAGGCAGTGAGATTTAGTTCATGAGTCTTTTTCAGATCAGCCTCAGTTCTGTGATGTTTCCACCTAGCATTCCTGATAAGCGCTCATAGAAAGTTTTCCGGGAGGGCGATAGATGCAGTTGTTGTCCTCGGTTACTCATGACCCAGGAGAAATTTGATAGTCAGCCCATTTCAAGGCTGTTTGGGGAGTCAGATTAGATAAACTTGATTGGGGATTGTCTTCAGGCAGACAGTTTACTTTTCCTGCAGCCTTGAATGTATAGTACATCTGGGCAATCCAATCCAATATGCTTCAATACATAGTTCCCAGACACGCCCCAGTATTGCGCAATAGCCGCGGCCGCACCATATGTGTAGGCAGAAGAAAGGCAAGATGGCGACAGCAGACACGAACAACCAGAGCAAATTATACGGACCAAAACACGAGCCACCCCACAGCTTCACCAAGGAACAAGAGAAAATGGCAGTGGTCGGAGTTAAAAAATAAATCATGGCAGACGAATCGGACAACTAGTCACAAAGTAGTTACTCTGATATCATTAATTATTTAATTACTACAAGGAGCGCACACCGGCATCACAGCTAGAGCTTCACAGCTTTAAATCCACAAAAGATGTGTAAACTGTCTCAATCATATCTAACCAGCTAAATAAAGGTTTAACTAAAATAACACACAGCCAGCACAAGCAGTCCAAGCTGTGAACACGACCAGAACCAGCACTTTTGAGTGTTACCGTGTTGGAGGTTAGCATGTTAGCACTGGAGCGGAGGGTCCCTCCAGCTCAGACACGAACAACCAGAGCAAATTATACGGACCAAAACACGAGCTACAGCTTCACCAAGGAACAAGAGAAAATGTCAGTGGTCGGAGTTAATAAAGAAATCATGGCAGACGAATCGGACAACTAGTCACAAGTTACTCTGATATCATTAATTATTTAATTACTACAAGGAGCGCACAGCACAGAGCTTCACAGCTTTAAATCCAAAAAAGATGTGTAAACTGTCTCAATCATATCTAACCAGCTAAATAAAGGTTTAACTAAAATAACACACAGCCAACAAAAGTCCAGGCTGAACACGGACCAGGACTATCACTTTTGAGTCTTACCGTGTTGGAAGTTAGCATGTTGTTAGCATCTGGAGCGAGGCTCGCCGGAGCTCAGGTCGGACGGCGTGCATCCGCTGAGGCGGCCGCGGAGGCACGTCCACGTCCCATGGGACCGACGCGTCGCCCGCACGACTTGGCTCCAGTCCTCCTTTCCCCACTGGGGTGGTCTCCATGCCGGTCCGGAGGACCGGCTTGGACCGTGAGGCCAGCCATTGTTGCGTTAGCGAGATGCTAAGCTAACCACAGCATGCAAGACGGTGTCGCTAAATAATGAAAAAAAAAACCAGCTCTAACACACAGACAGTTGTACTCTAACATTGTTTCATAAAATGATTTATGTAGAATATTTTGTTTACCGGCCAAAGGCAGATGTCTTCAGAGCAGATCCGAGCAGAGTTGGGGCTGCAAGCTGCAGCTGTCAGCTCCTCCGATGAGATAAATCCTTCATGTTTACTTTTTTTTTTGATTGAGTGAAACCTGCGCGTTGCCCAAACGTCTACCCGACTGGAACAACCACTGACACAACACGAAGTAACCATTGTAATTAATTAGAAATTAACAAAAAAAACAACGTGAAAAATGGACATCCATTTCAATGCGCTCAAACTGCAGCTAAACCTACAAGTGGGAGGGTCAAACAGGACAACCCACAGATGTGACGTCACATGGGAACTATGTATTGTGGGAATCCTTCCACTGATCCATTGCTATGAATCCTTATCCAGATTGATTCCACCACGCTGACGAGTCCCAACCCCTAGGGGTGGCCTGCGATTCTCTGAAATCGCCTCCACCTTCCGGTTAAGCTCGTAAAGCATCTGATTTATTGAGGTCACGGCACGGATCAAACTCTCACTCTGACTCGGAAGCTTTGACATGGCATTAATCACCACTGAAGTCTTCCTTAATTTCCGACAGAACAGTGCTCCACATAATTAGTTTCAAGATGGTGCCTTTGTTGACGCACGTAGTCTACCTCTCCTGAACTTTTTAATGTTGTTAGTGTTTTGCCTTTTTTCATCGATGATATATCCTCGCTTCTGGTCTATGATCGCTCAACTCTTCTAAGTATTCAAGACTCACTAATCAACGTACCAACTACTGGTAAATATGGACATTTTAAGCCACCACCACCCTTCCTGACGTCCGTTCCTGCCTATGTACGCCGTACCACCGGTACGTTGCTACACAACAAGTGCCGCAGAAGACACAGAAGAAGAGCGGGAGTCCTGGTACGGTTCAAAAACTACCTCTCCTCTCACAGTTTGGCTGACTTACCTCCGGAATTCAGCGTCTTTGACATTTACCGTTCCTTGGTTCATCACCATCGCTGCCTCGTTTCTGTCAATCATGACGTCAACGGTCAGTATCCAACTTGTCGCCCGGTGAGGACCCGGAAGTGAGGCTACGTTCAACAGAACCTCCGCCCGCTCGCTCGAGCTACGGATGACGTAATTGGTTGTGTACCAGTACGTGCAACCCTGTTTAATGCCCGATCGATCACAAATAAAACTTTTATATTAAGTGATCTGATCTCCACTCATCATCTGGATCTGTTTCTGATGACTGAGACCTAGCAGAAACCAGGGGACAACAGCGCCTTCTCCGAGCTCCTCCCACCTGGCTGCTCCTACCTGAACGTACCGTGGGGGTCTGGCCGGGGAGGCGGCCTCGCTGCTATGTTCTGTGATGCGTTCAAGTGCCGCTCGCTACCTCCTAAAACCTACAGCAGCTTTGAAATCATGTTTATGCTGGAATCTTCACAATCTCTGCTGTGTGGGCTTTTTTATCGCCCACCAAAATATAACAAAGACTTCCTCAGTGAGTTCTCAGAACTGCTGGCTGAACTGCTGCCAATATTTGATAGTCTGCTTTTTTGTGACGATTTCAACACCCATGTTTGCTGTCCAAGTAATCAACGTGGACATGAGTTTCAGGACCTTCTGGACTCTTTTAACCTTTGGCAGTCTGTGTCAGGGCCCACGTACAATCAGGGTCACACACTGGACTTATTTATCTCACACAACCTTCACATACCTGCTGTAGAGATTCTGGACACGTATTTCGGACCACTTTCCCATCATATTTGAATTTTCCACCCCTCCTGCAGTAAAGACTGTTCTCCCAGCACATATCTGCTGCTCCATCACTCCATCCACTCCAGGTCAATTCACGGATGCCTTTAAAAGTACTGATTTATACATTGCTGTCAGCCTGGACCCATCTCTACATCCAGAAGAATTCATCACCTCCTTTCATTACACCTGCACAAAGATCTTGGACTCCATCGCTCCTCTCAAACAGACTTCTTCAAAGAACAAACCAGTTCCATGGCTCAACGAAACAACTCAGGCTCTTCGACAACGCTGTAGGAAAGCAGAATGCAAATGGAGGAAGGAGAGGCTTCATGTGTCCCAGGGATTACTGAGAGACTGTCTCTGTGAATATCAAAATGCTGTTAAGCAGGCCAAGTCACAGTACCTCTCTAATTTAATCTCCACCAGTTGCAACCAGCCAAGGGTACTATTTAGTAAAATTCAGTCTGTCATCAAACCGTCTGTCAATGTTCTGAAAACTGCCATACAGTCTACCTGTGACAACTTTCTGAGTTACTTTGTCAACAAAATTAACTCTATCAGGCAGAACATTGTCAGCCCATCCAACACTGTCCAATCATGTACGTCTGCAATAACCACCGCTGTTTTTGACCAGTTCAACCTGGTTTCACTGCCTCACCTCATCAAGGTTGTTCAGCAGATAAAACCAACACACTGTACTCTAAACATCATTCCCTGTAAAATGTTCAAACAGTCCTTTGATGTAATTGGTCCTTGTCTTTTGTCATTCATTAACATCTGTCTAACTTCAGGTTATGTGCCATCTTCTTTTAAACATGCTTTGGTCAGGCCTCTTCTAAAAAAAATAGGCTTAGATCCTACAGTTCTCTCTACTTTCAGGCCAATTTCCCATTTATCATTTTTATCAAAGGTCCTAGAAAAGATTGTTTTTATTCAACTTCAATCTTTTCTATAGCACAACAACCTGTTTGAAAATTTTCAGTCTGGCTTCAGATCCCATCACAGCACTGAATCAGCATTGCTCAAAGTACAGAATGACATTCTTTTGTCCCTGGATGCAAAAAAACCTGTTATGCTGGTGATGACACAGCTTTTTTACCTCTCAGCAGCTTTTGACACCATAGACCATCAGGTACTAATCACCTGTTTGTCTCAGCAGGTTGGCCTCCAGGGAGCTGTGCTTGTGTGGTTCGGATCATACTTAAAGTGTAACTAACGTCACCGTCAAAAGATAGCTCCGCCCCAGACCAGATTCAAAAACTTCATGAAAATGGGTGTGTCGAGAGTCAAGGAGGGGAGGAGTTGGGAGGTTATGCTGCGTTCACGCCACCTCTAGCAACAAACTAAAACAAACTAAAACTCTAGCAAACAACTTAAAACAAACAACAACAAAGAATAATTATGTAGATGTATTTACCTATTCTCACCCGATCTATCCAAAACAAAAGGCTTAAAAAAAATGAAAATAATACTACAAGGTATGCCGTGACCAGGGATCGAACCTGGGTCTTTCGGATCCCAAACCCGTTCCTACACCACTGTCCCATCTTGGCATTCATGCAGTACTCGTCTATCGCACAATAAGAAAACAAATACAACCACATCGTTTCGATGAAGTGAAAAGTATTCTTAAAATAAACAAGTTAAAATATACAAATAACTAGTGCCATTCCAAAAACTATAATGTGCTTTTTTGCAGTACTTTTCCAGAGTGCAATGTACCACTTCCATATAAGGTATGAACTACAGCAAGGACCTTCTCATCTCTGCAGGGGATTGGCTCTGCTTGAACCACTTTCGTGACGACAGAGTGAGAAAACATGTCACAGTGAGAATTGTAGACCAATAAGAAAATTAGGGTGCAATACATCTGTTCAACCCATAGGACTACCGTAAATACGTTTTTAGACCAAATATTGCCAATTTAAACATATACGCACAAATACATGAAAATTAACATAGCCATAGTGCTATAAAACATTTTAAACACATTCTAGGGAGTTTATCAGCTAAAAAAAGTTAATTTTGAGTTGAGTTACACTTTAACAGACAGAACATTCTCTGTCATGATAGGTGATGTGTCCTCCTCTTCATCAATCCCTCTGACCTCTGGTGTACCACAGGGATCCATTCTGGGGCCTGTTCTCTTTTCTCTTTACATGCTACCATTAGTGCTTTAACAGTGTTATAAATTCCCCTAGTATTTATGCATTGTTTTTGTTCAGGTATCTTGTTAGACAGCTAATTCATATTTTTACGTCAGGCATCTTGTTAGACAGCTAAGGGGTCCTTTGGGGAAATAATATAGCTGAGAAAAAGCCGTTGGGTATTATAGCCGTTGGTGTTTTTATCGTGGATGCCCGTCTGCGTTTGTGACAGGTGTGAGTTTATACAACATTAATGAGCGCTAATTTCTTCTTTCATATATAAATGGGGTGGCAATTTTTGGCACAAATATGAGACAGTCCAAGAAATGTTTATTTCATGTTGAAAGTTCTGTCTTATTGTAATATTAAGGGTAAGCTAAGCTACATATTAGCTTGTTCTTATTTAGCCGTTTTCTTTTATTTCAGATACCAGACAGACAGAAAAGGGACAGTTAATGCCAGTTACTGTCAGTTGTGAAGAATAGACAGCTCATGAAAGAGAAACTTCATGCTGTAAACTAACTGGATAGTTAATTAAACTCCCAAGAAAACACTATCTTGCTGTGTGTCAAGACTCGCTCTCTGATCAGAGTGCCTGTGTGGATGAAGTGCTCCAGTTAATCTCAAAATCAACATACAGTCCTAACTCTCCACAACATTGGTCCTTCTGAGCCGGATTACTTCACTCATATCAGCAAGCACATCAAGATTAACAGAACGACCACGACAGCTACCAGCTCACCTCCAGGACTACCAGGTTAGCCTTCCTCAGTCGCTAATGTCTTATGCTGCCCCTCATCAGGATGACAATCTAAGTGCCAATGCACAGCAGCTGCAGTCACTCAGCCTGCAGACCAAGTCTGCTATTCAAGATGGCCAGCTGTTTTCAGCACTCGGGTTCTCACAGTGTCATTTCCCAACGGCGGCAGTCGATAAGACAAGACAGTATAACACAATATCTACGTTATACCAACCAGCCTATCAAATAATTAATCCTGTGACTACAGCTGTAAATGCTCAACAATACCAGCCCAATTATACAGGTCCAGCCCATACAGAATACCAGCCACATCCAGCTGTGTCAACACCAGCACGTCAACCCCTGGCTCTAGCAACACCACGTCATGTGCTGCAACCCACATAACTATCAAACAATATTATGCTTCAGTGCCAGAACCTCTACACCCCTATGGCAGTGCCACCGCCTGTGTATCAACCCACACAAGGTAACACCACACAGCCGGTGTATCAGCCCACGCAAGTTAACACTGCACAGCCTGTGTATCAGTATACACAAGTCATCAATGCACCGCCTGTATACCAGCCCCCACCGATTAGTACTACGTAGCCCATCTTGCAGCCGTCAGGTTATCAGCCAGGTCCATCTCCACAACCTGTTCTCTAGCTTCAGCCTCTTGCAGTACAGACCGTTTACCAGCCAGTGCCTGTCATGGTAGGGCCAGCTCCCCATGGATACAGTTCTTTCCTACCATAGTACACCATGCCACAGTCCACATACAGTTTCCAGCCGCCGAAGCAGCTTGTTCCTGTACTTGAACTGCCCAAGCTGGTTCATGATAGTGAGAGAGAATTTACTGACCGCTCAGCTCCCATACAGAGCTGTCGGAGCACTACAAATACCGTGTACTTATGGAACGTCTAGTCCTGGAGGAGGCCAAGCTGATTGCTCAGTCTTGCAGACATTATACCCAACCTTACACAGTTGCTATGGAGGCCCTACAGAGGCAATATGGACAACCACATCAGCTAGCACAGAGTGAGATTGCTACTATCCTAAACGCCCCTGATGTAAGATCTGGGGACACAAAAGGCTTCCAGAGCTTTGCCCTCAGTGTTGACCTGCTAGTAGGAATGCTCACTTCATTAGAGGGACCAAATGGTACAGAAACAATGTCAACTGGTCACGTCGACAGACTGTTGAGTAAGCTTCCCAGGTACTTGAGAGACAGTTTTGTAGAGCACCTCCAGATACAAGGACGTTTCAACACAAGTCAACTCAACCCCTACAACCTCAGAGACCTTGCCAGCTGGCTCAAAGTAAAGGCAGAAGCTCAAAGACTCTCTGCAAAAATGGCACAGCGCCACCGCCCTGAAGAGCCACCTGCCTCCAGGAGAGAAAGACACGCTCCAGCTCCAAAGCCTCGAGCACAATCTGTTTCTGTCTATCATGGCTCTGATGAACTCAAAGCTGATAACAGTCTTCCTGCAGAGGCAGCCCACTCAGACTTCAAGTCACAAAGATTCAAGAAGCTATGTCTTTTCTGTAAGAGCACAGAACACTATCTATCCCAATGCTCTGTTATTGTACAACATTCACCAAAAGAAGTCAGGAGATGGCTTGAATGTGGTAAGCGCTGTCATAATTGTGGGAGGACTGACCACCAACCTGAAGCTTGCACTTTAAAGAAACCATGCAGTGAGTGTCAGGAGATTCATCTGAGAGTTCTACATGATGTTGCCAAGTCAGACTCGCGTGTCTACCTCATCACACCACGCGACCAAGTCACGTTCGGCACCTCTAAGCGAGGAGGAAAAGTGTATCTCAAGGTGGTGCCCATCCTAATAACTCACGGCCGGAGGTCACTGAAGACCTATGCCATCTTGGATGATGGGGCTGAAAGGACAATAATCCTACCAGCAGCTGCCCAACGTCTAGGCCTTAAAGGTAAAGCAGAGACCCTCACTCTACGCACCATTCACCAAGACGTGGCCCATCTGGCTGGTGAGTCTGTTTCTTTCCATGTTGCCCCACTAGGGCACTCTAAGGAGCGCCACCACATTAAAAATGCCTATACAGCAGGCCAGCTAGCTTTAGCAGAACAATCATACCCTACAACTGCATTACAGAGACGTTACCGCCATCTACAGGGTCTTCCAATCCCTGACTTTAGTGAAGTGCAGCCGTTACTATTAATTGGTGCTGACTGCACACACTTAATCACAGCAAAGGAGCCAGTGAGATTCGGTCCAAAGGGTAGCCCAACAGCAATCCACACAAGCCTTGGTTGGGCACTTCAGGGTCCAGACAGTATGGATTCTACTGCTGCTTCCTGTTATCTCACGACCAACCCAACTACCAGAGCTACTGTCCTCCAAGTACCACTGAGGGTACACTCTCCAGTTCCAGCAGCACCTCAGCAAGCCAGCCAGTCAGAGCAGGAGCTCTCAAAGTTGAAGGGTCTCTTACAAAGTGCTGAGGAACAGAACACTGAACTCACTGAGCAACTGAAGAATGCTAATGCCACGGTTGAACAGTATCGATCTGTGATACTGACTCTGGAAGACAGCCTGAAGAAAGAGAAAGAGTTACGTTCTCTAGAGGTCAGACTGAAGGAGTCAGAGGAGGTGCAGAGGCAGCTGAAAAAAAGGTTTTAGAGCTAGAGAAGATGGTGCTGCAGGAACAGGAAGAGAGAAGGAAGGCTGTGGACACAGTGGAGAAACAAGTCTGTGAGCTGCAGCGGAGTCTGAAGGCCAGCCGGGCAGAGCAGCAAGAACAACTGAAGAAGTTGGAGACGATCACTTCTTTGCAAGAAACCAACAAGATGCTGAAAGTGGACAGGGATAAACTGGGACAGGAGCTTCAGCAGGCTCAGGCTAAAGTGAAGAAGCTCCAATCAGATGTCAACCCATTGCACAACTCTCTGTCTGTACTGTCAGAGAAAAATGGCTCCCTACAGGCTGATAAGAGGCTGCTGGAAGAAGACCTCAAACGACTTAAAGCCAGAGTACAACAACTTGTTAGCCAACAGAAAGATGGGGATCTTGAGAAAAAGCAGAAACTCACAGCTGAAAGAGAGACTTAGCCCAAGCGTATAGCACAACTAGCTGAAGAAACAGGCGAGCTGAAGACTGAGCTGACCAGATCCAACGCCACGCCCTTAGGCTATGTTTCATCAGACATAGCTGATCCTGATCCAGTGATGTTAAATATGTTGTCGATGGGACGGCGGGACGCCTCCTTACCCCAGCGTCTTACGCTCCTGATACCGTCACAAGAAGACGTTGGCGCCACTGTCAGATGATGGTGGACCACTTCTGGGTGCAGTTCCTACGGAATCACCTTCCGTCCTTGCCAGTTCAGCAGAAGTGGAGGCGGCCTACTGATGAACTCACGCAGAACACAATCGTCATGATCGTTGATCCCCAGCTTCAGAGAGCACAGTGGCCCATCAGGGAGGTTGTCAAGGTGATCGAGAGTGCAGACGGTCAGATCCGGTCAGCTGAGGTTCGGATTGGACCAAGAAGACTTACCTGCGGCCGGTATCACGTATGGTCCAGCTTCCGGCCATACCACCTGATGATGGACAAAATACACGACTCCACTTCATCTTAGGGAATTTAATATACTTTATATAATAGCTAGGCTATTCTGGGGGCAGCTGTTATAAATTCCCTTAGTATTTATGCATTGTTTTTGTTCAGGCATCTTGTTAGACAGCTAATTCCTATTTTTTACGTCAGCCATCTTGTTAGACAGCTAAGGGGTCCTTTGGGGAAATAATATAGCTGAGAAAAAGCCGTTGGGTTTTATAGCCGTTGGTGTTTTTATCGTGGATGCTTGTCTGCGTTTGTGACAAGGGTGAGTTTATACAACATTAATGAGCGCTAATTTCTTCTTTCATATATAAATGGGGTAGCGATTTTTGGTGCAAATATGAGACAGTCCAAGAAATGTTTATATCATGTTGAAAGTTCTGTCTTATTGTAATATTAAGGGTAAGCTAAGCTACATATTAGCTTGTTCTTATTTAGCGGTTTTCTTTTATTTCAGATACCAGACAGACAGAAAAGGGACAGTTAATGCCAGTTACTCTCAGTTGTGAAGAATAGACAGCTCATGAAAGAGAAACTTCATGCTGTAAACTAACTGGATAGTTAATTAAACTCCCAAGAAAATACTATCTTGCTGTGTGTCAAGACTCGCTCTCTGATCAGAGTGTCTGTGTGGATGAAGTTCTCCAGTTAATCTGAAAATCAACATACAGTCCTAACTCTCCACAACAAACAGAGTACCCGAATAATCGAGAGGTCGAGTCCTAAAACTTCTATCGAGGTCTTTTTGTCCCTCTCGAGTACTCGTAGTGACGTCATCACGTCGCACTGACGTCATTACGTCACATGTCACATGATCCGCACCGAGCGCGGGGTAGTTTTTAGTAGACGCTTCAAAATGGATTCCTTTGTGTGCACGGATGTATGGAGCAGGACCAGTCTTGTTAAAAAGGTAAAACAGTTTATAATTTTATAAAATGCGCTACTCATTGAATCAACTTCCTGTTGATTTTCGTTCCTCTGACCACTATAGATTGTGACAAGAGGGTGCAATGTTGCATTGCAGGTCACATATAACACGGGGTTCAATCGACCGAACCACAAATCACAAACAAAAAGCAACAAATATTCATCTCTAAACCTATTAAAAACCTATAAACACAATAATCTCTAAAAGAGGGTGCAATGTTGCATTGCAGGTCACATATAACACGGGGTTCAATCGACCGAACCACAAATCACAAACAAAAAGCAACAAATATTCATCTCTAAACCTATTAAAAACCTATAAACACAATAATCTCTAAAAGAGGGTGCAATGTTGCATTGCAGGTCACATATAACACGGGGTTCAATAGACCGAACCACAAATCACAAACAAAAAGCAACAAATATTCATCTCTAAACCTATTAAAAACCTATAAACACAATAATCTCTAAAAGTAAACCTAATTCTAAAATTTTTAACCTTGCTCTCAACGGAGGCAGTCGCAACTCTTCCCTCTCCTGTCCTTCCCCCCCGCTGCTGGCAGCTCCACAGCAAAGCGCCTCGAACGCAAATTAAGATGGATTGGAGGTTTGGGCATTCGATTCTACAAGAAGATTTCCACAGAAGAAGGCACAAGGGGAGCCTTTTCAACCTCACAGAGTGACGGAGGATACGCCATGGATTCCGCCATGGATTCCGTGGATGTCTGGGTGTGCTCTGTGGAGGTGAAGAATCTTGGAATCTTGGATTATATTGGTTATGATGGCAGCGCTTTCCTTTTTGGCATTTGTGGAGCACTGGTCTATCGCAAAAGAGGGAGACTTCAGCAGGACTTAATGCCTGGAGCACCCGACGTCTGGTCTGCGCTGTGACCTCGAGAAATCAGCTGTGTGCGAGCTTATTCGGGGGGTGAACAGATCAACCTTGGTTTTAGGACTCTGTTCGCTGTGGTCAACATCAGAATTCAGCTGTTTGAGAGCTTATCCAGAGGGTGAGCTGGTCACCCTTGGACTTAGGACTCGGGTCGCTGTGGTCAACATCTGAGGTCAGAGTTGGATCAGTGGGAAAAAAAAAGTCCCGAATTGGATCATATGAACAGAATGGCCCTTACAGACTGAAGGCTGCTGAAATTACAAAGTGTGCCTGATGTAAAAATATTTGTAATTCTTATCTGGCTCCCTTGGAAACAGCCTTGGAAAAGGCTGGATATCTAATCTCTCCTGAGACGTGGCTACTGTGGAAAAAAGCTGTTCTTGTCTTGTCTGCTCCCCCCCCCCCCGGAGAACTTTTCTATGAGCGTTATCGGAGGCATCCGGAATGTTTCATGGACAGATCCTCCCTGCCTCAGTTTCAACCTGCAACATGTAACTGTCATAAATGTGCTTATGATATGGTTTTTACTGGGTCATGCGGTGTCTTGCAGACAAAATGTGATTCATTTTTTTTAATATCAACGCTGTAACCCCCATGGTTTCTTTCCCTGTTTTCCCACCTTTGACCTTCATCCTGAGACGGATGAGAGAGGCCGCGCTGAAGAACATGTCATGTGTTTTGATAAGGCAGCAGCTTTTCACACTCAAAACCCTCTCCTGGATGACTGTGAATACATAATCACGCTGTATCGATGAAAATTGGTGCAATGTTAATAAATGCTCTTGAATCTTGAATCTTGAATCTTGAATTGCATAGCACTGCAGGCGGAGATGCGGTATGGTGAACGCCCCACTTGTTTTTAAGTTTCGTTTTTGACTTTACTTTCACTATGGCATTTTAATAATAATAATAATAATAATAATAATAATAATAACTAATAGTTTTGTTTTTCCTGTGACT